>JAHBCN010020089.1:0-15456 GCA_019359885.1 Listronotus oregonensis
AGTAAGACATTTTTGGATGACAATATTACTCTATTGCCGGGGCCCTCCCCAACCCCCTGACAAATCCAATGAGCACGTATGGGATATTAAAAGACCTGTTATGAATCGTGCAACGGTGTTTCAAACAAGAGCGGAGCTTGAAAATTGTCTAATTCGGAATAACAAATTGACCAAAACCAGATATACAATTTAATCAGGAGTATGCTACGGCGATGCCGAGCTGTGTGTATTAAGGCTTCCAAACAAAATTTAATGGGTATATGTATGTATGTTTGTATGTATTTTTTTTAAAATTGATTTAATTCTTTTTTAATTACTATAAAATCATTATTTTCTACTGAATAACGAAATTTTTTTTTTAAAAATTTTTATGGGTTATGAACAGAAATGATTCTAATGGAAAAAATTTTAAAACTCGTAGCAAAGTTCTAAAGATTTTCTTAGCATTTAATAAACAAGGTAGTTGCTACCTTGTTCCTAAAATGAAATCATTTAGAATTCTGCCATTTTGCACACTTTCAGGACAGCAAAATACGAATTTTTATATTTTCTAGACTAAAAAGAAACCCTTTCATTTCTTTGTGAAACGTTTGAAAATAGAGCTTTACCTTGTAAAGTTTTTTATTCCGCTTTAAATAATTTGTTTAAAGGGAATAAAAACTTGGTAAACAAAGCAAATATGCGAAAAGTATTTTTATGTAATAGAATTCTTTTCTAGGAAAGTTTTAGGGCCGTCATAACATGGATCCGAAAAGCAAATAAGATTTAACAACATCCGTTTGTTGCTTTGAACTCGGAACATTTACAGATATTTTTACTTTTATAGACAATATAACCGGTGGAAGAAAGAGCGGAATTCGAGAAATTTTCAGATGTGCTGACCCTTTCAGAGATCAAATTTGTTTGTTTTGTAGATATTTTCCGCGAAAAATCTAAATCTTCGTTTATTACTTTCCTCGCTTTTAAATGTCTTTTCAATCTACAGTTTTTCTAGGAAAAGAAAATTACACAATAATTTTGTTTTTACAACAAAATGTGTTTGCGCAACTTACCCTCAGTTTTAATAGTTTTATAGCTTTTTGGTTTTTAAGATTTTCTTACAAACTAAAAAAGGTACAATAAAAAAGGTGTCAAATATACAGACAGGGGCACCCTACTAGGTATATAGCAATGGACCGGACGAATTTGCGATTACCCTCTAAGCACTCAACCCCCCCTTTCCAAAGTAACTTTGTAACCACGGACGGGTTGGGATGTACTGCCGTATTTTATGTTTTTCATAATTATTTACGTATGTAGGAGATAAAATTCGATATTGCTTATCAGAGTTTTTTTGAATCAAAAAAATAATAAAATTATTGTTTCGATTCTAAGGAAAGAAAACATGTTATTCTAAAAAATCCCAACTAAAAATTAAAAAAATAATTCTACATAAAAAAATTAAGTAAAAACAAAAAAAACATCTAAATAAATTAATTAATGAAGCAAGTATTCAAATAATCCACCGCCTTCCGCTAAACAATGTCCTAAGCGATCATAGAAACTCCTTTGAACATTGTTTAACATCACAGGTGTAATTGTTTGAAAAACATTGCGAATTTTTACACGCAATTGATTAAGATTGTAACATAGTGCGATCATCCCGAAAACCATAAATTTTGGATTTTGCATAACCCCAAAGAAAATAATCGTTCGGAGCCAGATCAGGAGAGCGACGGGCCACGGTATTGTAGCTCTCAATCCAGCAATAAGACGGTTTGGAAAAGTATTATTTAAATAAACCAAAACCAAACGTGTATTATGTGCTGGACAGCCATCTTATTGAAACCACACTTCATTAAATCGAGGACCTGTCAATCGTCTAATTTCTGGAACTATTTGCTGTTGCAAAAGATCCAAATATTTTTGACCAGTTAAGTTACCATCAATGAAGTATGGCCCAATAACATGTTTCCCATAAATACCGCTCCAGACATTTACCTTTTGAGGACGCTGAGTTCTAAGTTCAAAATACCTACGTAAATTTTCCTGAGACCAATAACGGGTGTGAGTGGGATTATGCCTACCATGGAGTGGAAATGTGAACTCATCAGTAAAGACAAAGTTTCGAATAAAATCTTCACTTTCATTTGCCTTATTCATTATGTTTTTACAAAACTCCATTCTCCTGATATTGTCCTCAGGATAAATTTCTTGGGTTTTTGAACTTTGTATTAAAGATACTTATTTTTTTTTTTATATTCTCCTCACCGTTCTTGTACTTGAATCAACCTCATCTGCAAGCGCACGTGTTGACAAAGTTGGACTTTCATTAATTAATGCTAACAAATTAATTTCTTTCGCTTCCCGTTCCTCATTAACTTCTTGGACGTTTTGTACTTTATGGTTTCTGGGAGAAACGTACCGGTATTTTTGGAAATTATTTATAATTCTTGAAACAGTAGTAATTGCAGGGTGTGGTCTATTAGGATAATTCTCAGCAAATATATTTTTTACCCGCTGTAAAGAATTACCCCCATTATACCACTGAACAATTTAAACTTTTTCCTCAATTTGATAAATATCCATTTTAGCTTTTAAATGTTAAGGATTTTTTAAAAACACACGTGTTCTTATGTTAAATTCGCCAGACGAAATAATTTTTATACATTTATAATTCCCAACAAACTGAAAATTGTGTTACTTTGTTGTTTCTTACTGAACAAAAAAGAATGCATACACAAATAGCGGAAGATTGCAAATTCGTCCGGTCCATTGCTATATACCTAGTAAGGTGCCCCTGTCTGTATAACGTTTTAGTCTAAAAACACCAAGCTAATATTTTACAAGTTTATTCCATTATTTTTTTTAAGCAGTGTATATACTGCTCATCAATCAAACCTTCCTTTCTGCGCACGTTTTTGGAAGAACGAACTGCAGTGACCTTTTGCAACAACCATATGGCTGTTATGACTGTGCCTAAATTATCAGACCAGAACACAATGGGCAGTGTTCATAATTGTTCCTTTAAATTACCTTAAAATGACGTAATTTCTCTGGTCGACTGGACGCCATCGGGGTATTTTTTCGCTTACTAAACTTGTTTTAAGAATTGTTTTGGTGGAGCGAAATGACATATTTGGACTAAATAGGAAATTTGTAAAGTTACCTTAGGTTATGAACAGTTTATATCTAGAAGCACGGTAGTGTAGATATATTACGCGAAACGGTTCAGCGTTTATCCGTATCATAACTTCGTTATCGTTCCACAAAAAGTTATGAGATTCGGCATGTTAATTCACATAAGTATTTTAATTATGTCACGTGTAGTTTCTAAAATATTTCACTTATATCGTCCATTTTACTACTGAGTGACTGAATGTCTCATTGACTTATCATATTTATGAAGCACTTTTTCTTTACGTTTCTTCACGTTTCTTTAATAAATGTCGACAAAATTGTCTAGGTATTTTAGACAATTTTATGTTGGTACACCAGGGACCCGCGAAACAATTGAATGCGTTTACTTTTTAAATTTAAATCGCAAAAAATAAAAATAATTCAAATTTATAAAGTAGGCCATTCATTTGTTTCGGTCTGGTACCAACATAAAACAGTCTAAATCTCTAGACAATTTTGTTGACATTTTTAAAAGAAAAAATATTTTTAAGAAGTGCTTGTTGTGCTTTTTATTAAAAATATTTGTTAAGTAAAATTAAAATTAAATAAATGTATTTCCATAAAATCTTCCATTTTGGGTGTAATCAGGTTTAAGAAGGAGGAATTTTAGGAAAGTTTTGCAGGTTAGGTTCGAGTGGGGTGTTATAACTCAAAAACCAACAGAGTCCGACAAAATTTGACTTTGGATTCGTGATTAGCGCACCAAAAAACCCCTGTATACAAAATTTCAATATAATCGGCCGTGGGCCCGGTAAGTAAATGATTACCAACCTTTGTAATTAGTGGTACCTTCGTCCAGTGAATATTAATCATTTAAGAGTTTTTATATGATGCTTAAATAATAAATGTGCCATAACTCCAGTTGAAATCAACACATTTGGTAAAATGCCTGCCCAAATGGCTAAATTGCTGAATTTGCCTGATTCCCATCTTTAACACTGGACATTGTGTCCGACGTTCCTCAGCTAGTTTGCTGGCAGACCCTGGTGCTAATCTTACTACAATTAAGAGTTACGTTGGATTGAAGTCCAGTACAGTGGCAGAGGGTTATATAGAAGACTCGCTACAAGAGAAAAATAAAATTGCTGATCAAATTTTGTACAAAACTTTGGTGGATGACATTGCTTCCTGCCCGGGTACATATCTTACCAAAGTAAGTTGCGAACAACCACCAATGAAATTGGCCATGGAGTCTCTTATTCTAATTGTATTTTCAGTAGTTGTACTTTTAATTTGAATAAATAATTTATTTTGATCCAAGTATTACGTTTCTGTAATTTCTTATCTGTGCTAAAAGTAATTACTTTTACACCAGTGTCATAAAATGACATTTTAGTCACTGACAGCCTGCATTAAAAATCAAACTTTTCCTGACGTTTGTAGAAAAATAGTTATTTACATTACAAGATGCGAAAGTTTACTTTTTGGTGTGAGGTGGTTTTTAAATGGCCGAGGCGAAGCCGAGGCTATTTAAAACCTCCGAACACTGGAAAGGCCTTTCGCATCGTGTAATGTATTATATTTTTTCTGCTACTGTTCTATGTATCGCATAATTTAATAATCATTAACATCATGTTTTAATAGAAATATCAGAGATTTTGAAATTTTACCTGTTAAAAATTAATCCATTACAACACATTTATTGTTGACATTGCCTGTCATCAGCACTTGTCAGATTTTGTATTATTGTTGATTTAGTATAAATCCATTCCCATTTTAAAATGTTAAATGAATATGAAAATGGCATCCAAAAGGCACTGACCTTGCGTGTGCCTCACTTTTGCCAGACAAATCTAAAGAGAGTACCATTAAACATATAAATCGTTTTCTAAATGGCTTGCTACAAAAATGTGGGCGGATTGACGAGAATGTGATGTTGGCTATTTTTAAGAAAAATCCGAGTCTTTATCACCATCAACCCTCTGGTCTGTATATTCCATGCTCAAGTTAACAATTTCCGTAAACAAAAATCAAGATATTTCGGAGTTCAAGAAACTAGTTGCTTTTATTAAAAGGAAAAACGATGGTTATGAGGCAAAAAAGTCAAAAATTTTAAAAAGAAGAAATCATAAAGTTTTTACTTAACGCGCCTAATCAAAGTTACTTAGCAATGAAAGTAATAGCCATTATGGGAGTGGCTGGGCATGCCGGACAGACGAAATATACAAAATGAAGCTAAGTGATGTAGAAATAAGAAATGACGTGGCTATAGTAAAAATAGTGGAGTCTAAAAATAAAGTTAAAAGAAACTTTGTAGTAACCAATGATGAAGGCTCAGTTCCTTATGTCAGATTTCTACAGGAATATATTAAGCTGAGACCAAGGAATGCTCTAGATGAGCGTTTATTGTATCGTTATGAAAGAGGTAAATGTGTTAATCAAGTAATTGGAAAGCACACTATTTCAAATGTACCTCAAAGAAATTGCGAAGGTTTTTGAAGCTTGAAGACATCAGTAGATACACTGGCCATTCTTTTAGAAGAACGTCAACTACGTTCCTTGCCAATACTTCGGATGTCGATATTTTGGACTTAAAGGGCATGGAGGTTGGAAGTCTTCTTCTGTTGCGGAGGGATATATTGCTGAATCCTATAGTAATAAGGTGGAAATTTCAAGATTTTACAGAAATTCCTACCAATATTTCCTCTAGAAGTAACAGTGAAAAATATGAATATTAACGTAGTTAAAGGTGATAACGATACCACAACAACAAATTTAAAAACTGTTAATTCAAGTATTATTCCTCAATTTCTTTTGCTAATTGCTCAAATTGCACAATTACTTTTTAATGTTAATACCTAACGTAGTTTTTTAAAATATTTTGTCATAAATTAGTTACTTTTTATAAATAAATCTAATATTTCCCACAAGCATATTTTCTTTTTTGTACTCTTACTTTTTTGTCCAGGCGCACCAATCTTCAGTTTGTCAGTTTTTATTTTTCGTTTAATATGTTTCTTTAAAAAAATAAGTTATAAGCATATTTTTTAATTGTAAACTTAAGGATCCCCCTTTAGAAAAAAAACATTTTTTATGTCGTGTTTATGGAAATTTTTTTTTTTCTTTCCTAAACATTGAGAACTAATTTCGGGACACTCTATGTACAACTTACTTAAAAATAAGCATTTTATAATACCCAGATTCGTAAAAATACTTATACAAAATTATAATTGTTTTTATAATAAAACTAATAATACTAAAACGATACTAAAACGCTGGTTTTATTATATAATACAATAATACAGTGAGCACATGTTTCGAATAAAACGAAACAAACATTGACTTCCATGAAATTTTAACCAACTGGCGCGTAGGAGGCCCGAGCATCCAGGTTACGAAAATAGCACAAAATTTATAAATAAAACTTTTATGGAGGAAAACAGGACGATAACTCATTTAGCTGAAAAACGTGTTGTATTCAGACTATTTCTGCTAGTCATATCGTTAATTTGTATGATTTGTATAAAAAAAATTCGTACACTTAAACACTTCCATTAATACGGTACCATTTGCAGTCATTATGTAGGATTTTGTGAGGAATAGTCTAAACTTTTAAAGAAGTAATAGTCTAGAACTCAAATAAGGGACAAGCTTTACCCATCTGCCAACCGAATAAAAATTATTTACTGACCAAATATTACATGTAAACAAAAGTATTGCAAATAATGTACAAAACCGATAAATATTTGATGAAAGTCGATCTTAATCCCTACTTTACGTAGAAGAAGAAACAATTATTGTTGACAATCACTAATTCAGTCAAACACTATATAAATAGATTATGCAGACAAGTTTTGCTACACTGTAGCTTTATTAATGCTAATGATAATCTAAGTTTACACTTTCCTATAAGGAAGACTTTGGTACCAGGGATAGCAACCGTACTATAGTTATAGTAGACACACAATAATTATATTCCTTTTTAATATGTACTATTATGCCTGTACCATAATTCTTAAATCTACTATAATTTTTATAAACCATATTTTTGGACCGAAAAAACAAATTTTTTGTTATTAATTTCAAAATGTTTGTCATTTGGCGCCGGAATAACTGTTGATACTATACAGTATAGACATGGATTCTAAAGATTAAAAGCATTATCTATGTATTACAAAAATAGCGCCTCTAGCGTACAACATATCACTTACTTCATTTTTTTTTAAATTTATCATTATTTAGTGCAATAAAAAGGATTTAAACGATTTTTTTAAAGTATATTATAAATTTTTCAAATGTACTATACTTTGCCGCCCTGGGACCATAGTCCCACACTCTAGGGTTGCTAAACCTGTGTAATACACCCTGTATAATTTTATAACATACATTTTAATTCTTTACACTAACATGAATATCCTTCATCGTCTTCACACTCGTAGTTAAATAAACGCTTTTTTGTTCGAGGTCTGTCAATATGAATCGGAGGAAACGAAGGGTCGCAATCGATATCATCGGACATTTTTTGGCCTTTTCTAAAATATCATTAAAACCTTCATTTAATCTAATACTAGATAAATATGTTTTCGTCTGCTCCAAGATTAAAACGATATTAGGTAGTGCAGCATCGGATTCCTGCATCACTTTACTTGCAATATTAATTTTTGTTTACACCTTATTCTATGTCTCTGCTATTAGCAGAATGAAGTGCAAATAAAGCCTCATATATTTTTGCTAGATTGTTTCTTAGAACTTTAAGAGCATTTAATCTACTTTTCCATCTAGTACTAAAAGAAGTATTAATGTCAAAGTTGGGATTTTGTCTTTTAAAATTTGTCAACGTTTAGTCGATGTAGAAAAGGAAACGTAAAGTTCCTGCACAATAGAAAAGAAGCAGCGTCATTACCAACTAAATTTAAGCTATGGGCCGCACAAGGCACGTAAAAAGCTTTAGGGTTTAATTCAAGTTTTTTTTGTTAATCATTATTGCGACTTTCATATTCGCACCAGTATCGTAACCGTGCCCCCTTAAATATTCTAAACAAATGTTGTGAGTTTCCAAAAAATCTAATAAAACATTGGATAAGCCTTGTTCCAGATAATTTATACATGAATATACATGAATTAGATTTGTTGCTTAGTACACTGTCCTACCATGGGAAATTTCATGTTGCCCCCTGCAGTATTTTTCATTACCCATAAGAAAAGAACAAATTTAAATAGGAGAACACCAATTCACAGGCAATTTAGTGAATTTGGTGTGCGTCAAAAACTTAAATTGTCAGGGAAGAATTCGAAATAAAAATAATCTTAAGTGACATGTTACAACCTAACATCTTGACTGAATAAATTCTTAAACTTTATAGTTCTCCAAAGTCGTAATTTTGATTTCTTCTGCTAAAAGTGCAGTTTCAAAATTTTGTCTTTAAAAAAAAATTCGTATATTTGGTTCAACGCAAATTCCTTCGGTAATTGTCAAAAAGTTGCCGCAACTTCGATTTTGACCAAATTTGGTATACGTTTTTTTTAGAGCACTGATCATGAATCCGAAAAATATTGGGCGTAAGTTTCCTTTTCGAGATATCCATCATCAAACTTGAAAATCAAACTGACCTTATTTACACTATATTTCCCCTTCTTTTTGTACACAATTCCCAATTTTTGCACTAAAGTGGTACATAATATTTGATAAACACGTTTTTAAAACTTTTTTTATGTTTATTTTACACAGTTTTTTAATAAATTGCGAAATTTTACTTTGATACGGGGCGGCCATGTTTGCTGAAAAATTCCCTATTGTATACCTGGTTGCGGCGTGTGTTTGCAGTTAAATCAAAAATGCGTATAAAATAAATATAAAAACAAGTTTTCAAAAGTGTTTATGAACTATTGTGTTCCAATTTAGTGTAAAAATCAAGAATTCTGTACAAAAGGATGAAGGAATATGGTAAATGAGGTTAGTTTCATAATGGATATCTCGAAAACGAAACGTCTTCGCCAAAATTGTATTTCAGGTGTCTGATCAGCGCCCCAAGAAACCCCCGTATACCAAATTTGGTCGAAATCGGAGTTGCTGCAACTTTCTAGAGGTCTCAAATAGAGAAAAGCGTTTCCTTCTCTATGTATGTACTTAAATTTAATCAATGGTCTGTTGATAATATAATTTTAATTTTTAAATCCCAGTTCAATTTTCCGTCATATCTAAAAAGACAACTGAATTTAGACGCATTTTTTTATAATTTGCTATGATAGCCAAGATAAATATTTGCGAATTAAGAAGATAAAATTTGAAATTCAATTATCTGGTTGCTTTCAAAAAAACGGAGTAAGACAGAAAGACAAACACAAAAGTGATCTTGTAAGAGTCTTAATTTGTTACAACAAGAAATTTGGTTATCAAGCCGTACAGTAGCAGCACCGATAAATATTTATTTGTAAAATTCCTTGTATATTTCGGAATCTTCCCTAATAACAAAATGATGCGGTTAAACATGAGAACTTCCTGTACTAATGGCGATAATAAACGTTTTAAAATTTTTATCAACACATTTACTGGTTTTGGTGTGGCTTGTTGATACGGCGTGATAAAGTGTATTCCTTCACTTAATATAATTAATGAAATTTTGTTTGCTTTTAGTCTGTTGACTTTGTAATATTAACATAGATATACCGTTACCCATCATACAAAATTAGCTATGAGACATACTGAAAGCAAAAATGTATTTACCAGCTGTTAGTTTGTATAGTTATTATTGCAAAATTTAAGATCGATGGAGAGTGTTAAAGTAAATTTCATTACATTAGTGATTTGTTGTATGGGTAACAGCTAGTAATGTAAAATTTCCGGAAATATATGTATATTTGGAAATATTTTCGGGAATATATCAGGAAACTTTTGAAACAAATGGAAATATTGGAAATATGAAAATAAAAACCACACAACATAAAAAGCTAAATCGTTAATAAAAATTTATAAAAGGTAATACCATAAATGGTCAGATTTGGCCGGATATCTTAAAAAACGAGCTAAATTTACAAATTATTTAAAACCAGGCAAAAAATACCTGGCTTAAAATCTAAGTACAAATAGTATTTGTAAAAGTAAAATAATAATTAATAAAAAATATAAAATACAGTTGCTACTGAGGTAACAATGGACGACTCGACGAACCAACGAACAAACACTACTAGAAATCCAAACCTCGTGCTTTCTGAACGCAGCTATCTTCTGTCAGTACAGTAGCGACAAACGCCTGGACAATCAACTAATGAAAGCATAATAAAAAGGCGAATGCGCTGGTAGTACTATAAATTTTTATTTCTAAGTTATTTTTCCCCAATTCCAACAAAAATAAAGATTTTGTAGAAATACATTACTTAACAACTGATTATTTTAATAACTAAGCAGTTGTTAAGTAAGATTTAGCAAAATTTTATCTTTGTTAGGATTGGCTAAAATTTTAAACTTGCAAAAAATAAAGCAAACAAAAAATGTTATTGTTAACAATATATTATAAATTAATTTGTTATAAATACAAATATTTTGAGAAAACCAGGAAAATCTGGACATTTGCCCCAAATTTTCAATAAACAACAACAAAAAATTACATTCAAAAATAACAGTAACAAATAAAACAAAAATAAAACATGGAAATTTCAGAATAAATGAAAAATATTCTCTGATAACAACATGTATTCTTATACCTGAGATAACACAGGCAAAATAAAAAATATTCTAAAAATTAACAATAAAACTTCTAAAACTATCACAGCCGGGGTTGGATGAGATACTTCTAAAACTGTCACAGCCGGGGTTGAATGAGATCATGCTGAAGGTTCCTATAAAACAAGAAGCTAGGCAGTATTCGCTTATTCAAAACAGACTAAAAATACATAAAATATGATATGGGAACTTTTGCTATTAATTTAGGCAAGACAGAAGCAGACAGCGGACAAAAATATATAAAGAATTTAAATTATGTGTAACTGAAAAATAAACATAAATATTTATAAGAAATGGTAAAAATTATTATTTTAAAGTTAGGTTAAATATTTCATAAAATTACGGTCTGAACAAATGAAAAGAGCTTGCAGTAAGGTTCGAAATATTGTTGCCTAAATAAAATTTTCAATTTTATTTTTTTGTAAAACATTCTCATCCAAAAAATATTTGTAAATATCAACATGTAGTCTGTTTACAAGATTGACTAAAGCTAAAAATTTAAGCTTCGTTCGTTATCAAACTCTTTAAACATTACAAATAAGTACTTGTCGGTTACCTCCACTAAAAAGAGATTACTCTGATAAGTTAAACATGAAATTGAAATTTTGTAAATAAGGTATAAAATAACATTATTTAAAATTTTAATTTTAGGTTGTCCAATGATTCGAGAGGTAAATTTTGAAAAGAATTGAAACATTTTCGTAACTGTGTTCTTTAAATGTGATAAAGGGTACAGTGCAGTCTGTATTTTAAGCGGAGAAGGATCCTCAAGATCATAATTTATTTTGAACAACGGTCCTCACAAACATACATTTTTACAATATTTTGAGGGACTTAGTACATTTAATTTTCCAAGCTTCGATAAGGGATCTCGAAAAGAATGAAGCTTTTTGTTCTTAAAATCTGTGCTTAATTTTACTATAATAGGCGTTTCTGCAACATGGATAATTACAAGAATATTTCAGCCTACATGTTGTGTTGGTGCCATTGCGAAGATATTTACAAAGAATCTTGGTTTAATATCGAAGAAGGCTTACTACAATATTTAATATATCTTACCTTATAATTTTTCACAATAGTGTGGAAAAAATAAGAACTAAATTTAAAACAGTCAACCCAAAGTCAACACTTACAACCCAAATATTAGAATAGAAAATGGCCGACGCAAACACAACACAACACGGGGATTTATGGTTAAAAAGGGATATAAATAATTCTCACTTCTCATTGGTTAAAAAAAAAAATCGACGTTTCGCCATCTAGAAATTTACTACCAAGTTACTACAAAGCAAAATATGGAAAAATATAGATATCTACTTATTCCCTGGCAATGATATAATTGTCAAGATGTCACTTTTCCATCATAAAGTTGAAGGCGTGCGACAGAACCAAACTTACAGATTTTTTAGCCAGTAACTTTTTCCCTTCTATCCGATAGCAAATTTCGATTTTTGGCATTTTTAATGAAGTTGTTTATAAATAAGTGAATTTGTCATCCAAAAGTTAAAACGGAAAATTCGTTGTTATAAATAAAAAATGAAAGTATCAAAAATACAAAGAAAACAGTGAAACTTCTAAAATAGTAATTACACACGACCACGAGACACAAGTTATGCAACTTGACCAAGAGGCATATCTTTATAGATATTATCCACACCTTAAATATTGTATTCAACATTAATGCCGTCTTCATGGAAGCGCAATTAAACTTCTTCTAAAGCAAGCAATAGCCAACAAGTAATTATAGGTAATCTCGAGATCTGAGTTTTACAGTAATAGAGATATACGTACTTCTTTGAAATATTTTTCTGTGTAAAAGTTGTGTAAAAAGTATAAGAAATATATAGAAACATTTTTTTTAATGGTTTAAAACGCACTCTTATTTTCATTTAAAATACTAGTAATAGCTGAGTCTATTTACTTTTTTTCTGTAGTTGGATATAACGACACCTTACCGTTGTGCAATAAGTTTTGTGGTTCGATGATGGAGCTCTCGGATTCGCCGTTTGGATGTTTTAAATGTGGTAGTACTTTAAATTTTATAGAAAAATACAAGATATAGGTGTGGAAAATGGTCAGTCTGACATTAAACAAAAAGTGATTTCGTAGAAGCCTTATGAATATATTATGGTAGTTTGAGCAATATTTTGGCTAAAATTTTGGGTTGCGCAAAGCAAGGTGCACTGGGTATGCAAGTTTCTGAGCAACTTTTGGAGCATTTTAAAAAGAATAAAAGGATTTGGTGCGTCGTTTGGTCCAAAAACAAAACAAAGCTAGAAAACGTTACTAAATATTTATTTGCTTCAATCAAGTTTATGTTGTTGGATCTTGAAGGTTATTTGTTTGACCTGTTTTAGCATTTGATCAAATAAAAAAGAAAAAAAAAAGATTTTGTTGCATTGGAATTAAACAAAATTGCTTTGATTCAAATATTATTAGGATAAAGATAAAATAAATAATGCGATATATTTTTCATAAAAATGAATACAGTCGAAATTTAACAAATCAAACTTCGATATCTCGAGTTTTTGGTCAAGAGTGAACATCATGTGAAAACTTTATTTGATAACTCGAGTTTTCTATTACTCGAATATCTTGATAACTCGAACAAAACATTTAGCAACACCTTCGATAGGTCGAATTTTCTGGGAAATCCTTAAGGTTCTCGCCCATTAGCACGACGCGGCGCGACGCGGTGCGACGAGATTAGATGCATCAGGGATACTTTACATGTAATTAAACTGAAGCCCGCCCATCTAGGGGATGCGACGCGACAGCTTAGACAAGTCGGTGTTTTTAAAACAGGTCATACAAAATTTAAAATGCCATAATCGGCGAAGAATTAAAAAAAAAACTTTAAAATGTTTGAAAGAAAAAAAGAAAATCAACATAACTTTGATAAATTGTGTATCCAATACATGGAATATTGATGTTAAGTCTGGGATCATTTCTAATTGTCGGCAAGTATTTTGAATAAAAAGAGGTGCATGACATTCTTTTGATTTTTCTAAATGATATTTAAAAGAAAACAGTGACGAAAAATGCAACTACTCAAGCAATATGAAACTTATATAACGGTTTCAAAGGCACAGAAGGTGTTACGTTTTATTATTTTATCCATGTGGATAATGATATTGTAACTTAAAAGTTACCCATAGATGAAAATATAGATCTTTACAAATTTACGCCAGAATCTGAACAGTCCAATAATCCAAATAACAGTAAAAATTATATGACCGATGATTATTTTGAAGACGACATGCAACAACAGCCTTCAAATGAGTAGGTGGCAAATTCGTTTTTAAAAACGAATAAGCGCATGTTTTGTATAATGCCTTTAACAGCATTAAAGATTTTGTTAAAATTTAAAATATAAAATCCTTTTGCTAGTCAGAAATAACCGAATTTTTTACTCTTGAATAATCACTAGTATAGTATATATGTTTATTTTTATGTATAATTTGTGTATATAAATAATTTTATAATATACATAAATGTATTACGTTCCCACCCTGAAAATAAACTTAGTTAATGCATTTTATGTGTTTTGTTTAATAACTCGAAGCCTCGATAACTCGAAATTTTTTAGTGTTAAGTCGTGTTTCGACTTATCAAAGTTCGACTGTAGTTAGATCAACACTGGGAATTTTATATTAAACAAAAAAAAATTATATTAAAAAAATGTTTGTTAATGCGTACTGAGCAAGCCCGGACAGGCTTCGGAATTCTGTTTCAGTTTTCATATTTCTTATTTGGTGTGCTTTTGTTTGCGATCGTTTTCCATGAAAGATTTTTTAGAAGAAATGATCTTGACTATTTATTCCAACCCCCCCAAAGAAAAAAACTTGTTTTTTTTTAATTAAAAAGGGTGTAATTTGAAAAAAATAAATACTTTTTCCCAAAAAAAAAAATTTATTTAAAAAAAACTCCGGGGGAAAGGGGAATATAAATGCGAAATAAATATTTGTTTGTTTTAAAAATAAAAAAAAAACCATTCGAAAAAATTTTTAAATATATTAAAAAAAATATTTTTTTCCATACAAAAAAAAAATTTGTTTTTTTTTTAAAATTCAAAAAATTTTTTATTTAAATGTCATATTTGATTTATTTAAAAAAAAAATAATATTATATGTTTTTGAGAAAAAAAAAAAATGTGCGAATTTTTGCTTAATATAAAAAAAAACGGACATATTTATATCTGTAACTAACCCACATTAATATAAATATTTAATATTCAAGATTGGTATTTTTTTCCTGGGTTCTTGTCTGGGATCCCCAAAAAAAAAACATAATAAACGTTTTTTTTTTGCGTATTATCTATTTTGGGAGCCAATTTTTCATTGTGTCTATATGCTCAACCAACATAAACCGGGTGTGTGAAACCATCCGGCTCCTTTGGGAAATTATAAAGAGTTTTAGCAACAAATTCAACAGTGTATGTTTTTAGTCCAGGAAAAAACCATTTTTCCCTTTTTAAATTTTTTTTTAAAAAAAATAAAAATTTTTTTTTAAAATTTTATTTAAATGGGGAATAGTCCAAAAATCCCAAAAAAAATATTTGCCGAAGGGGGATTTTTCCGGGGGGGGTTGCCCCCCTTTGGGGGTTTTGGGGGTTTTTTTATATTTTGCCACAGAAA
>JAHBCN010020090.1:0-15428 GCA_019359885.1 Listronotus oregonensis
TTTTTACTGTGAATATCGTGGTCCCCCGTTGGGGGATTTTTAATTTAAACCATCCAAAATTTTTCCTCCAGTTTTGTTGTTGTTGAATATTTTTGGAAATTAATGGTGAAATTTGCAAAGATGGTCTCAAAAAAAAAGTTTTTAGATTTGATTCAAGGCCCACTTCGAGGCCACATGTTAACCAAGGGCCCCTAAAACTCAAGTTTAACTCAAATTTCCTCAAATTTTCAAATGACGTAAAATTACGCCCAAATTAAATTTTAAATTTTATAATTGACCTTCAAGTATAACTCCATATAACTGTTCAACTTTTTTAAAAATTTACCTAAATTTTTTCCCAGTTGGTCCAGCTCCCCCAGCCACCCTTACCTGGTAAAAGGGGCAACCTTTTATTAATTTTTTAACAATTACAATTTTTTTTCTTTGTAACTCAAAACAAACCTTTAATTTTTTTTTTTTATTACGTGAAATTTTATAATTTAATTTATAACTGAAATTTTGTAACGTTAATTTATAGCAAGATAAATTTTGTAAACGCCCCACTTGGGCAAAAAAGATAATAATTATCTAATGAAAGTAAAATAAGACAAAATAATTATCTTACGAAAGTAAAATAAATAATTATCTAAGGAAAGTACTCGGCTAGCTCAGAAATAAAAAATAAAAAAATAATCATGCTTATACATTGGCTCAAGAATATGGTTACAATAAAAAATACTTACAGTCGCATGAGGCTCTACACAAAGGCGAGTGCATTCTTAAAGGGGTTCGTAATAAAAGTCAAATATAAAATACTAGTTAATGGTTTACCACAAAAAATCATAAAATAATTGTAACAAATTCCACCAAATTGGTGGGTGCGCCTTTTTAAACCAAAATTTAATAAGATTTTAAATTACTGAAAAATATAGGGCCTTAAATAAATTTGACATATACAAATTTAATATTACTAAACCCAAAAGCAGGACAATTAATAAACTGTCAACAGAAAAAATCATATATATAACAAAGTCCGTAACATAACTTTTAAAAAAAAACCTTCAAGGAATGTTCCCACAAATACGTAAGGCATAATTGCATTTAAAATTTTCCCGGCTCTTCAAATAAAAAAATAAAATGACGAAAGAATGACGTTATGGATTAAAAAATTCGAAATTTAAGGCTTAGGAAAATATATATCCGGTAAGGTTAAACAAAAAAATATCAGTAAATCTATCTTATTAATCTTTAATGATCAAATTCAATATTTAAATTAAACCCCAAAAGATACCATAATATAAATGTTCTTTCTCCCTTTAAAGCTTTAAAAGGTGCACATGTGTATTTATGTCAAATTCAGTCTTAGATTTTAGTGAAGGTCCAAAAAAAAGTGTTAATGACTTTAACTCAGACAGAAAGGTATTAAGTAACACCCAAGCTATTCAAATGTTTTGGCAGGTGTTTTCATAAAATTTAAGATCAAATCAAGGCTAGACTATCGACATGACATTCTCTCAAGTCAATGTAATATCATCTACAAAACCCTTTCTTAAACTTAAGACTTTTAATGACTGTTAACTCAGACGAAATTATTAAGTAATATCAAGCTATTCAAAGTTACGGTGTTTTCAATAAAAATTTCAGTTAAAAATCTAAGGCTAGACTATCGACAGGACATTCTCTTAAGTCAATGAATATTTTCTACAAAAATCTTCTTAAACTTAAGACTTAGCTGTGTTTTTTCCTGTTATTATGGAAGCAAGTGGTTGTGCCAAAACGGTAGTCTGGCTGTCAGTCATCAGCAACTAATGTCGCAACTTGGGTTTGTCCTTGAATTTTTCAAACATAAGGCGGGGTTAAATCCATTAACTCGAACTGGAACTAGGTATAAGCTGCATTGGCCCGGGAAAACAAAATCAAGTCGAAGAAATCAAAGATTTAAAAACCCAATAGAAATGAAAAGAGCAGAAAAAAAGAAGAACCTAAAAAAACAACTCGTCTAAACTTTATGTAGGGTTACGAATAATACTTTACGAAACACAAAATTCATCCCTATAAATTACCCAATTTGTTAAAAATTTAACAAAGTTCTCCCTTTAAAAAACAATCCATTTAAAGAAAACCCCATAAATTAACTAAAATTACTCCCCAAAATCAATACAATACGTTTTCAAAGTTAGATCAAAATTCAAAATAGCAATTTAATAAAATGTGAAATAGTAAAATTCTTACCTTTTTTCCACAAACAACATCCACTATGTTATAAGTTATTAACGAAGAAAAAGGGTCCATGCAAGTTTCCACGTGGTATAATTCTTCTTTAAGAAGACAAATTTTTCCAAAAATATACGGAAACTGACATTTAATCAAAACAACGTACTACAATTACAAAAAACAAACAACATTTGTTTTAACAATCCCCAAAAAAGAGTTGTCAACTTTTAAAAACCCTTCCTTCACGTGGGCTGTCTCCCTTTGGGGGTCACGGGAGAGAAAGCCAAAACTAATTTTTCCCCAGCGTTTTCTGTCAAGGACGGTTTACAGTCCAAACCCTTTCGCTACAATTCTCCCTCACACACAATCCTCACTGGTGCTGGCGGCCTTTTACCATCATTCCTGGGGTTGAAGAACCCCTTACTACTAACCATTTCAACAAAATCCAGATTTGTTACTATAATATTAGTAAACTATTGAATATATTTAGACTCCTTCTAAAGCATTCGATATAATTAAAAATTTGTCCGCCCCGTTATATGTAATATCGGAATGACCGAAGAACCAATGGAATCGGAAAAGAAATGAACTTTAACATTAATGCTTATTTAAGCAATAACTCCTACAAAAACAAGAAAAACAGTGCTCAATTGAAAATTAGCTGTGACGTAGTCAACTGGTGGCTGAAAGTTTCGTGGTTTTGAAGCTTTTGCATGACATCGCCGATTGAAGCTAGAACGATTAACAACGTTGCCAAATAAACAAATTTTAGTTAATTTATTTATGGCAATCTGTAAAAAAATTATTGATCAAGATTACCTGTAAAATTTGTAAAATAATACCGGGGTTGTAACCCAAAGTAAACAATCCAAATCCTAAATTTTATAAAATAAAAGTTAACTAACGAAAAGTTTGCAAGTATTTATTAAAATTGATTTTTTCTAAATTTAATAAAAAATAAATATTTTGGTTTCCATTCACCCCCCAAATGGACCTTAATTTTTATTATTTTTATAATATGATTAAACAAACAAGAAATACGCTAGAGACATTTGGCCGCCGCCAAGCAATTAAGCAGAAACTATGAAAAGTTTTTTGCCCCCAAAGGCAAATAAATGAAGCGTCGTCAAGTTTTTACCAAATAACGCGTTAATAGGGCGATAATGGGCCGAAAGTGCGCGTAGGGTTTTCCCAAAAGACGAACAATTAGGGCGAAAGTGGGTGTTAACTATTCCGCCTTTGAGCCAAATAATTACAGCCGTTTTTTGAATTTTCCTTTTAAAAAAAAGACCATCTTTAAAGAAAAACCTTGAATCATTTCAGTAATTTTCCAACAAAATTAAAAAATCTAATGAAACAACAAATTTCCAAACTTAAAATTTTGGGCAAAAATATAAAATTATCAAAAAGCAAAGAGGAAAAAATTAAAAAAAACAGATGAAAAACTTTCAAAAAACAATTGGAGCAACAAACGTTAATAAAAGAAAAAATCCCGAATATCAGACTTTCGAGGGGTTTACTTCTTTATTAAAATCTTTTAAGGGTAGACGAAGGGTGGTTTATGACAAAATAAGAACAACAAAAAAAACATATTTAAAATAAATCATTCAGGGTCTTTATTCTTGGGCATTGTAATTTCTGAGGTTTACAAGTTAAATTTTACATGGGAAATTTTTAACCATTAAAGTAAAAGAAAACTTTAAAACTTCCTTTATGACAGATGGTTCTGGACCAAATTAAAAATTTTTTGTAACATTATAATACCGTGACCATTTTGCCAAATTCTAACCAAAATAACCCAACATAATGCGGACGGAGATGAGAATTTTTCAAATATAAATATTGTTCTAAATTTCAGCAGAAACACTGAAATTTATAAAATGAGGACGATAATTTAAATCAACCGTTCAGTTTTTTGCTAACAACTAAAATTGTGAACTTTGCGGAAAGCCGGCTCACACGATCCGGCGGCCTGTCGTCAACTGAACAGTTCGCCTGGAGTCCGGTCGCCTGAGCGTGTTATTTTTCCCGTCGACTTGTCAGTTAAGACTGTTCAGGGGCCGGAGAAAATCAAATATTTGGGTTTAACCGTCCGGCCTGACGTTCTCAACGACAACCCTGAACGTGTGTAAGGCCGTTTTGTTGGGACATCGGTGTTAGGGTCAAACAGTTCACTTTAGTACAGAACCAGTGAAAAGTGGTTACCATGTCGGGGAAAGAAAAACACTTGTTTAAAAGAATTTATCGCAACAGTCGTTTCTATTGCTTGCAAGTAAAATCGAAAGATATCACGACCGTGGTAAGAAAACGGCGTTTTAAATTAATAGAAAAAATTTAAGGAAATTGATCCTTCTTGTAGGAAGTCTACTGTTTAAAAAAAAATTAAATTTGAGGGGTAGTTTTTAAAAGGATTCATGGGACGGGATCGGGGCCCATGAAGTTTATCCCAAACTTTGGTATTATGATTTGTTGAAGTTTGTGGAAGACCAAAAAAGTTCTCAAACTCTCGAAGCAATATCTCGGATGACGAAGAAAGTGGAAATTAAGGTAAGTGACAGAAACATTTAGTAGTTAATTTGTTCTATTTATTATTTAATAAGCACACATTTTTTATAATGTAAATAAGTACTATTTGTAAATTTGTCAAGTTTTTAATTCGACCTCAACATAGGGATTTCGAATCTATAAAAAATCGAGTTGGTTAAATCAGGGGAATTTGCTTTGAGCTTAACAAACCCGGCCAAAATTTTAAAAAACCAAGGTTCCCGAAATATTTAAAAATAAAATTTTGAAAAATTTTTTTTTTTGAGCTTAAATTTTATCCGATTTTAAATAATTTGCACTTTGCATTGCCACTTTTTACATGCTTTATGATGGTGTTTTTAGATATTTAATACGACGTTTCTCTTTTGCGACCATCATCACTTTGATTTTTCTTATGGGCCGTATTAATTTTTTGTTTTAAAAAATACATCCCTAATACCTTTTTAATGAAGTATCACACTTGCGTATCGGATAACAATAAAGGGGACTTGTCATAAAAACCTCATGAGAGCGACAGAGAAAGGTAGATAAATTTATCATAACAAAATAAAATATACGCCTGATATGCAAGTGTGATACATCATTGAAAAGGTATTAAAAAATGCTTTTTGTAGATGCAAAAATCTAATATGGTGGCCATAAGAAAAATTGAAGTTGATGATGATCGGCAAAACACGAAACGTCGTATTAAAAAAACTAAAAACAGCATCATATAGCACAAAATGGCAATGCAAAATGCAAATAATTTTAAAATTAATAAGAAATAAGTCCGAAGAAAAATAATGTCTATTTTTCAAAATTTTGGATTTTTTCCAATATCTTCAGAACCATTCGTAATTTTTTAATTTTTTAACCGGCATATTGTTAAGCTCAAAAATGCGCAACTTTGCCCCAATTTAACCGACTTTGTATCTCTTATAGATTCCGAGATCCCCATGTTGAGAGTCAAAATTGAAACACCCTGTATATTTTTAGGGTGGTCCAAAATGGACGCTCTCTTATGGGAATACTCTTTATTTCAAGAGATAGGAAAAATGTACCACAGTGTTTAAGGGTCAAATTTCATGAGAAAGTCAGTGGCGCAAACAAAATTTTGCAATTTGTAATCGTTTGGTTGCCAGGGAACGTTCTTAAAATTTGGTCGATTTCTTTCAATAAGGGGTGTTCCCATAAGAGAGCGACCAATTTGGACCACCCTATACAATAGTACCTCTTATTAGTAGGTAAATTTTTATTGGATGAATCTATCTTGCCAAGAAACTTCACCTTCATTTGTAAAATAACTCATAAAGGCCTCCCTAACTTCTTTTGCTGCATTCGCTGTATTTCCAAATGGTCTTCGTTGCAAGCTAGACATATTAGAACCTGGTGAATTCAATCCAAAATGTGTCACACCTTCTTCCGTATCATCAAAAAGTTATGTAACATACAGCAAGCCATTACAACGGATTCAATATTTCGCGGTTCCAAATTAATGCAAGTGTGAAATATCCGAAATCTGGCAGCCAAAATTCCTAATACATTTTCCACAATACGTCTTGCTCGTGATAAACGGTAGTTGTAAATTTTTTTCTTCCTAGAAGTCAAGGCTGTCTGTCAAAAATGTTTCATTAGGTCTATCCTCAATGGAAACGCATTATCTCCTATAAATACATATGGTAGGCTTCTGTAAGTATTTCGTATGGTTTCTTCTCCAGGAATTTTAAGGAGATTATTTTGTAGTTTTTCAAAAAATTTGGCATTTTGTAATACACCACCATCAGACACCCTGCCATTTGTTTCGAAATCGAACATTAAAATACGATAGTTTGCATCAACTAAGGCTAATAGCACCATGCTATGAAAACCTTTATAGTTATAATAGTACGATCCGCTTCCAGATGGGGGGATGATGCTCACATTCTTGCCGTCAATGGCCCCTAGGCAATGGGGAAAGTTCCAGAGTTCCTTAAAGCTTTGAGAAATCTTTCTTCAGTCATGTTCTAGTCGGGGAAACTGAAAAAAAATAATATGCATTATGTATGAAAAAAATATGCATCAAAAATGTCTGGCGATAAATGCAAATGAAGTAAATTGTATATTTATTTAATTTTTTTCATGCTTTCAATTTATGAAATACGATTAACAATACAGTGACAAAAACTATAGATATATCCACACAAAAACTAAGAAAACTGTTCAAACAAATCTTTTGTGAAAAAACTTCAAGTGTGGCTTCAGGTTTGCAGTTTCGCCATAGACCGACGCCAAAATCTCAAAAACCAGATGACCAAACACAGTTAACAAAAGGAGTACTAGTGACCGTCAATAACCACTTTAAACGGCCACGCACAGCGGATGACGGGTTTGACATTGTTGGTAAAAACGTTGCTATGAAGCTCAGAGATTCAACCAACGATCAGAGACGCCTTGCAGAGAAATTTATTAATGACGTACTTTTTGAAGCTGAGGGTGGAACATTAACCCCACATCATAAACTGACTTATCAGCCACCTTTGTCTAATCGTTATCATTTGTCCAGTACCTATTCTAGCCGGCCAAGCTTTCAACTCTCCGCAACACCAGCACCACCGCAGCAGTTGTTAGTACTGAACTTCCCTTCGTCAAATGAATATTATTCGAATCACTCATCTAGTTCCAATCCTAGCCGCCCAAGTTCTCAATTATCCGCAATACCATCACCATCGCAGCAATTGCTACTCCAGAACTCTGAAGCTTCAATTGAACACCACTCCCAGAATAACATGTTTTTTTCCCAGTCAGAAAATGTTCAAGAAATGGAACCGTCGACATCACCTCGCCAGTACGAGACTTCTAGTTCTCTTTTAGCTTCATTCGCTTATCCTGATACCAAATGATAACTGAACTTGTTTTTGTATTTTTTATGGAAGACATATAATGTTTTTGTTTATATGTTTAATTAAAAAAAAATATTTTTGTTTATATGTTTAGTATTCAAGAAATATAATGTTTTTGTTTATATGTTTAATATTTAAAAAAATATAATGTTTTTGTTTATATATTTAGTATTCAAGAAATATAATGTTTTTGTTTATATGTATGTTTAATATTCAATAAAATATTTTCTTACCTTCATAAAATCCTTGCGTTGAACTTCCCATATTGCTTCACAAGTTTCAGGAATAATGTAACTCAGAGCTTGAGGTGATATAATGGTGGAAAACTTGAGGTCCTCATAGGTTCTTCCAGTAGCTAGAAACCTCAAAGTTGCCGTCATCCTTTCGTGTGCTGGGATTGCTTCTCTCATTACAGTATCTTTTCTTTATATTAAAGGTGCTACCAATGATTCTTTAATAACTATACTCTCTTTAGTATGTTGTTATTTTAATTATGTGTTTACAGGCCCTTTAACATGCTTGTTTACAAAAAACAGTACGAAAAAATGGCTGATACTGACGCATGCGCAAAAAAAAAATTGTGTTGAAAAGGCCTATTAGAAAAATGCGAAACCTTACAACCTACCAATTTTAAAAGAATAGAAATTACTTTGCCTGAAATCACTGCTGATCAACTTAGCACCGACCAACAATACCTATATGAAATTTGTAATGTCATTTCAAACGGATACATCTCTTTCAAAGGTAAAATGGCCCATTCCAGATGGCTTACGATCGCTTTAACGATTTTTGATTATATGTCTCCACAGTGAAACCATCACAAAATCTAAGTATTTTAACAGAATATGTCATGAAAGTGGTATGCCACCACATGGTTTGCAATCAAAATCCAACCATCATGTCGACATGAATAGCATTTATTTGGTATGATTAAAAAAATCAAGATTTTTACAGGAGATTTAAGAAAAATTGTAGTCCCAGTTATTCAAAGGAATGGCTATTTTGGTCATCCTGAAAATCTATTATTGGCTATGTTGGCTGATAGTCGCAAAACAGTGAGAGAATTAGGACTTAGAAGATTATTGAAGTGTACGAAAACAACAAACCAACAAGAAATACGGGAATTCAAATTGCTAGCTTTAAATTTTGATGCTGAAGACTACATAGATATGATTGACTGGCAGTCGATAACAATAACAGAACCTCCTCTAACAAAACGTATTTCCAATGAAGAAATAAAAAAAAAGATTTTAGATGTTCCAGCGGAAATTGACATTTTAAAATTTCCATGCCACACGCAAGCAGTGGAAAGGTGTATCAAACTAGTAACAGAAGCGTCAGTTGATGTATGTGGAAATACAGCAATGAATTGATTTATAAGGGCACGAATTGCTTCTAGAGATAGTTTGCCAGTATTCGAGACAAAAAGTCAATACCTTTAAGTTTTTAATGTAAATTAGTCACAAAATTACATAAAAGGGTGGGAGGGCGGTGGAACTCGATATGCAGCTACCTCCACGCGGTGAGTTCTGGGATATTTGCATCAAAAATGCATCTATTTTAGATTTTTGATGAAAATAAGCGAAGAGCTGCATTACAACCGTAAAAAAATACATTTATACTTTTGAAATTTCAAGGTCAAATGGGCAGTAGAAGATGAAAACATTTTGAGCCACTTTTTTTTTCTAGAATACACCATTGTATTAGGCAACTTTTTCACATATAGGCCAATTGATTCAAGATTTTTTTTTTTTTTTGATGCAGTTTTCACTCCACCCTAATCTGCATACAGCTTTATGATTAATAGTATTTTCTTGGACTTTAAAGAAGTTATTCGCATCGTTCCTATATCTAAAATAAATCACGAGCTACTTTACAAATTTCGTAACACAATAATAGCTCGTTTAGAACACATTGGTTATAAAGTGTTTTGTATAATTAGTAATAATAATTCAATTAATGGAAAAGCCATGTGTAATTTTTCCCAAAAAAAAGAACTAAGCATTGTTTACCCACATCCTGTAGACCCAAAACGACCTCTATTTTTTTTATTTGTTTCTGTTCATCTCCTTAAATGTATTTTTAACAACTGAGGAGCTTGCGTTCAAAAGCGGCTATATCCATTTTTTTCCTATATGCTTTTTTTGCGATTTTCGCTTAAGTTTCATAAGATCTATCAACCGGCTCGATCATTTGCGTTCAAAACGGGCTATTTGTATTTAAAAATCGTATATAAAGTCGGCCTTTTGCATCAAAACCGGCTATATCCTCTTTTTGCGATCAAAGGTGGTTATATCCAATAATTCGTTATAAATATGCAAAAATGCGGCAACATAGTGGTGCACCTGGCAAGAATGTAAGATCTGTAATGATACACTTGGCGATCCCGCG
Organism: Listronotus oregonensis; assembly: GCA_019359885.1. NCBI lineage: Eukaryota > Metazoa > Arthropoda > Insecta > Coleoptera > Curculionidae > Listronotus > Listronotus oregonensis. The sequence goes on from JAHBCN010020090.1 coordinate 9,987, forward strand.
TTGACTATCAGAGGCTAGCAGTTATCATCTAAATGCACTGGTGAGTGGTGATTGTTTGATCCTGGAATTTATTGACAACGATCCACGTGCAATATGGATGAAGAACTTATTACCGTGGAGCAAGGAAATAAAGGTTCTAGATGTCGTATGAAAAATATGACAAAACGCCAGACTAAACAGTTATCAAGGTACGTACAAATTAATTTACATATTATATTTTACGATTTACTAATATTAAATTTGTGCACATATGTTTGTATGTTTTGAGTTGTTTTGAGTTGAGTCTCGTCTGAGATAAATACGGTCTTTTTGTAGCGGTAGTGCAAGAATTTTCTTTGCATTTTACAGATATGGTGACCCCGACCCAGCACTGATTCGATTCGAAAGGCCTTGTCAACATAATGGCAAATCATTTCATTGTGCTGCAGTGAAAAAACGGCACATTCAGACTTTAAGGCAGAACTTTTATGCAGATTCGATCAAAAGTAACCAAGACATTAGACTATGCCATATGTTATCCGTCGCTTCTATTGCTCGTCGAAGATCGGCTGGTGTTAATGTGGTTCCCTTGAAGAATCTCAGTGTCTCGTATTTTATTAAGTGTGACAATAAAGCAACACGGGTGTGTCAAAAGTTTTTTGTTGCTGCACTGAGTATCTCCAAAAAAAGAGTTAATACTGTTGCAAAAGTCCTCTTTGCAGGTGGAGTCCCGAAGGAAAATAGGGGCGGTGATCGTAAATCTCAAAAGAGCGAAGAAAAAAAAGAATGTGTTCGCCATTTTCTCAAGAGATTAAAAGGACGCGAAAGCCATTATAACAGGAAAAAGTCTAAAAGAATATACTCAAAATGCAAATTATTTGGGACATCCTGTAAGACATGTAGCCATTATAGCATGTAAATCCTATAAATACATGCATCCCCAAAAAAAATTTTCTAGTATCCCGCTCAGTTAGGCACGTAAATATCAAACCTTTTTGACATGGTGATGTTTCTTAAAAAAAATAGTAATTAATTATTTTTTCAAAAACGGTAAGATATAGATATAGGAAAATGTTAGCAAAAATTACTTAGAATTTCAATAAAAAAATAAAATGCAATAAAAAATAGGGTGTTCCATTTAAAATTACAATATTGCCATTGGTTTCGGTTAGATCTGGCAACGCTGCACTTGCCAAAATATTTGTGAAATGTAGTTTATTACCTGTTATAATCGTGTGCCAAATTTCAAAAAGTTCTGTTTTTTGGTTCTTCAGAACTTTTAATAGGACACTCAACGTGAATCACCCTGTATACTAAAAAACGTTATTTTAGAGGGCAAGAATATACATTTATACAATATACCACTAAAATCGATAAGCATGTTTTTGATAAATTTGTTAAAAAAACATTCCCTGATTTGTTTTGATGATAGACTTAAGTTACTATTATATAAAACAGTGACGTTGGTTTGGGCAATTTTATTTATTTTCACCTTGATTAACTTGACGAATTCCGAGATATTTTAATTTTTGAACTTTCGTAGTACGAAAAGGATAATATTTAAACTTAATAATAATAATTCTAATTCTTACAAAAAATTATTAAACCAAACTTAGATGCATCTAATTCAGCAAGGAGTGGACATTTTAAACATGTTTTGGTAAAAATAACGTTTGTCTTTTAATTTTACATTTAACTCTTTTCGTACCACGCAAGTTTATTCTTCTTTATGTAGAACAAATCAGAAAATAATTACTATGTACCAAATCATCAATAATATTAATAACAAAAAAATTATGACAAAAAAATATTAAAAAAAAAGCAAAACAATGTTCGAAGCTACGCTACTGATCCATAAAAGTTACAAAAGTTTATCAACAAAACATTTCTTTTAATCAATATTCTGATTCTACCATGTTTTATTTGAATCGAAAAACCCGATTTAAATATAGGAGATAAATTCAATTTTAAAAATGTTTCTTTGACACCCCATATCCAAAAAATAAATCCATTTTAAAGTTATTTTGATATAATATTTTTGTCTTATTTTTGGCCAAGACAATTTCCATTAAGCGTTGTCCCATGTTCGTTAAGACACTGCGTATATATCCATGGACTAAATTGACCTATTTTGACGTTAAATGTCTGTCAAAACATTTTGTACACATATTCTTCACATATTAAACTAACCAATTTGTGGTTTGTCATATTACGATATCGAATTTAATAGGCCTTTTTATCATGTGACAAGCGCAAGCGCAGTCACCATGTTGAAATAGCGGCAATTCAAAAGGTTCGTACTGTTTTGATCGACAGTGGCTGGAAATGCAGTATTATCTCCCCAATTAATTCATTTACTGAAAAAAATCGTTGATGGTGCTTCACTAATTTATAATTCAGTTGAAGCCAATAATTGTACGCAATTAAAAAGGTAGCTTAAATGTCATGGATGTCTTTAAAAACGAAAAAGAAGTGAGCTGATTGAGAGGTTCGGCATCATTACTTCTTTACTATACAAAAAGTATCTATAATTTTATTCTAATTAGGCCTACCACATATATACAATTGTTATATTGATTAAATTGTATTGTATTTAAATGATTTATAGCGTGTATCACTCTTACATACTCCATAACAACACCGCTACTTCGTTCCTTTTCGTACTGATATCATTATAATAATCGATTAAAAAAACATATTTGCTAATTAAGGCACTTTTTTCTTTATTTTCGTATTTCTTTCCTTCATAACTATACTTTCTATAGTATTTTTTTATTTAAATATGTGTTTACAGGCCCTTTAACATGCTTGTTTACAAAAAACAGTACGAAAAAAATGGCTGATACTGACGCATGCGCACAAAAAAAATTGTGATGAAAAGGCCTATTAACAATTAGTATATTTTTAAAATATTTAAAAATTTGGTGTTAAACAATTGTTTTTTTTAGACTAACTATAAAAGCTGGCTGTCCTATGAATCTAGAAGATTTTCCAATGCAAGTCTGTCAGTTGCCAAGTTATGGAGACTGTTTAATAAGGAATACCCACAAAATCGGGTATCATATTTTATGTTCCGAAAAATTTTTATACACGATTTTAACATTGGGTTTTCATCGCCCGCCTCGGATGTGTGTAGTAAATGTACGCGACTGAAACTACAGTACAAATCTGAGACAAGAGCTGAAATTAGAAATCAGCTGCTAGTGGAATATCGCGTACATAGAAAACGTGCTGCTGCCTTTTATGAGTTAGCCAAAGAAGCCCCAAAAATAGTTTAAGTTTTGCTTTGACCTTCAACAGGTACAGCCCTACCTCGGACTGCTATTGGCGATGCCTTTTACTCACATCAGATAAGTTTCTCGCTTTTTGTTGTGTCGAGCTGTCTTCGCGTAATCCAACTTTCTATGTATGGACTGAAGATTATGCTGGGCGTGGCTCTACAGAAATTGCCTCAGCACTTCTTCACCATCTAGATTCTCTTGACTACGATGGAATTACGAAAATAAGACTTTTCTGGATGGCTTCAGAAACAAGAATTCCTACATAATTCACGCACTTATGTTTGGCTTAAAAATAAGCTCCAAATGGTCTGTCCGAAATATCAATCCTTTTCCAGTCCGCGGACATAGCTTCATGGCTGCTGATCGTTGTTTTGGAGAGTGGAGCAGTTGCTTAGAAAACATACGAGATAATTTCTAAAGGAGTACATTAAATTTTATTCAGAAGTCGGACAAGTGAAAATTTTAGGAAACGACTGGAAAATTTATAATGTAAAAAAACTAGAGAAAATATACAATAAGGTTAAGGGCATTGCTGAAACAAAAATAATTTTTATCACAAAAAGTAACAAAATCAACGAAATCCTAAGATTGAAGTGAATAACATCTGTATTATCGGTTTGCATCTGGAATTAAATCGCTCAGATGATGCTGAAAAAACGGAAAGGACGATGGCAACCTGGTTCTTAAAATAATAGGGCCAGAAACTCTTTACCAGATAAAGAAACCTAGTCTTAGAAAGCTTTTGAAAGAGCTGTTCGGTGAAATTGGATGTCACGAGCAGATCAAAATGGAACAAAGATTTACTTATTTCTGGTAATGCAGATACAGAAACTAGCGACAAGGAAGGAATAGGGGGAAAAGGATGTGCCATGTGACTGTTTAGATGAAGAAGCTGCTCTTTATATATAAATATTTTATTTTTTTCTTGTATTTTTATCTATGTTGAATTTTTATAATAAAAGTATGTTTTGTGTTCCAGTTTTATAATAAAAATATGATTTCTAGCGTTTCAATTTTTTTTGTCAAGAATTTTTAAAGATTTGCAATCAAAAGTGTCTATATCCAGATTAATTTTTAATTTTTTTCAAAAACTATTGACATTTGAGAAAAAACTCAAAATGCACCAAACTACTTCCCTAAAACACTACAAATAAACTTTTTTTGCTATCTCTATGTATTAAGGCGAACCGATGAGAAGTTTTCGTTGATTCCTGAACATTTTTTCTAAATGGATATAGCCGCTTTTGAACGCAAGCTCCTCAACTGGCTTAATTCCAAACCAGACCAAACATTTAATTATCCTGATTTTTTGTCTGGAGAGAAAAAATGTGCATCATTTTCGGCTCTTAAACAATTGCATGACTTAGAACAGCATAAATTACTAAAATTTGGCTATTGTCCAAATTTGAAAGCGTTATATCCATCTAGTTTGGAAAGACAAAATGTCAAATTGGCTTCAAAATTTTTTAATCCGTTTGTTATTGAAGGTTTACAAAACTTTGGGGCAATTCCACCCTCGATGCTATATTTTTTTTTTTTTTTTTTTAAACAAGTAAGAAAATTAGCAATGGTTACCAAAATATATGCATAAAGGTTGATATTTCACAAAAAAACTAAAATAATTACATTAACTTGTAAATTCGAAATTATGCGCATCTTTAAATTTTTATAATCCATACCTTCTGTCTTAACGTAAATAAAATGATGCATTTTGTTTAAGAAAGTTGTGGTTAGTAGGCTGTAAAAAACAAAAGAACGGCATGTGTTATTGTGTCACATGAAATTCAAGCGTTGTGAGTGAAATTAAATACTGTTGTTTTTTTATCAAAAAAGTAAGTACAATATTTTAAAATTACTTTTTAGACTTCTTAGTATCCCCTATGTCCCGTCTGTTATCAAAAACAACAAACTATTTATTTTCTGTATATCTGTTAAGCGGTACACACAAAGGGAGGCCTAATTTTCTTTACATCTGATTAAGTGTGCCGTGTAAAGATCTAATTTTTAATCAGGTTCATTATGAAAACTTTTTATAATTTTTTTCTTTGTGTCCCGTCAGTTATCAACAAAATTATATTTTTTTTTAGGATGGCAAATAATAACAAATTAAAAAGAAATGCAAAAATTAAAGAAAACATAAGAAAATATCGTAAATTCTACTCTAATGTCAGTAAAAAAAAGA
>JAHBCN010020091.1:0-15306 GCA_019359885.1 Listronotus oregonensis
GTTAAACCGCCAGATGGGGGGGAATTTAAAAAAATGGGTTTTTTTAAAAATTAAACCAATTTTTAAAAGTATTTTTTTTTTTGGATTGTTCATTTTTTTATTTACTAAATTATTTATGTTTGGAACAAAAAAATTTTTTTTAAAAAAAGTATAAATATTTTTTTTTGTTGTTTTTCCCCCCCAAAAAAATAAAAAATAGGCAGTTTAAATTACTTCAAAGTCCCCCGGGGATTTTAAAAACCCCCATGTGGTGGGGGGAAAAAAAAAATTTTCTTTTTGGTTCCCCTTAGCCCCCGGGAGAAACCCCCCCTTTTCCCCTTGGGGGTCCCGAAAAAAATTTATTAGACAGGGTTGGGGTTAGAAGCGGTTAATCGTGAATGATTCGATCACATTGAAAAAACCGTTTATAAATATTGAACGATCAAATGGGACCCTGGGGTAATCAAATCACTAGCCGACGGAAAGTAACGTAACGAATAAAGTTGTGTTGTCTGGCTGGCGCCCAGCTTGACTTCCCCCCCATACATAAGAAAAAAAGCTGATTTACAATGAATTCGAACCCGTTGGGGGGGAAAATTTTTTTGCTTGTCATATGGTGGAAAGAAATTAGCATTTACAATTCAAATTTTTCCCATTTAAATGCTAACGTGCTGCCCCCTATGAAAAACCAATTCCTTTTCAACTTGGGTTCGTTGCAAAAAAAATGCAGTTTGGGGGGAAAATTTTTAAAAATTTTCTCGGAGGGGAATTCTTGCGCGGGCACCCCAGATTTCAAGGGAAAAACCCGGCTGGGGCGGTTTTGGTTTGGTTTAAAGCCTTTTTTTAAAAGGTTTTTTTGTTTTTTTGAAAAAAAAAAGGTAAAAGAGAAAAAAGGGAAAAAAGTGGGAACCCCCTTAAAAGGTAAAAAAGTTTCCAAAAATTTTAAAAAATTTTTTTTAAAAAAAAATTTTGGGACTTTTTTTAAAATTAAAAATGGCTTTATGCTTATGATTATAAACAAAAAATTTTTAAGTCTTGTATTAAAATTTTTTAACTTCAGTATTTGGGGTTGGGGGAATTTTTGAAAACTATTTACAGGGGAATTCATACGAAAAACTGGGACCAAAATTAAAATTGGAAATAAAAAACGGTTTATTGATAAAAGGAAAAAATAGAAAATTTTTTATTTCGGATAAAAACAGACCTAAGAATGATTGATTGAATGAACAAAAAAAAAGATTGAATATTTGGGGAAACGGTCAATAAATTGGATCCCCGGGAAGGGGGGGGGAGTTCCCCATCTCTAGTTGGGGATAAACCCCCAGAAAACCCCCTTTTCTGAAGGTCCCTTTTTCCCCCCGGCACGGGCAAACACGTCGAGAAAAAGGGGGAAGAATCCAGAAAAACCTTTATCTTCCCCCAAAAGTTTTAACTGGTTAACGGAAATGAGGCCAACCACAGTATCCCCCCCCTGTCGACCAATCAGGGGGGGAAGGAGAGAAACCCTTTGTTTTTTAATTTTCCCCTTTTTTTTTAATTTTTTGGGTTTTTAAAAAATAAACAAATGGAACCCAAAACTTTAATCAAAGACCCGAATTGGGGACCCCAGGGAAAAAAACCCATACAGGCCTCACTTTTTATTTTGCGACGAACGAGGGCCCCCCAATAGGCGCCCCCTAGGGGGGGAAAAATGATACGGTTTTCTCTTACTTTTGGGAGTCATTTTTGGCTGTAGGGTCACAGTCTACAATACTACAATTTAAGGTTAAGGTTTGAACTTTATGTTAGGTTTTGGGGCGGGGGTTTCCCGGGGTTTAAAACTTTATGGCTTTTACAAAAAAGGGGCCCTCGGGGGAAAATTGGGTTTTTTAACCCCTTTGGGGATTAGGAAGAAATTCAATTGCCATTTAGTAGTGCCGGGGGGTTTATTTTAAAGTCTAAAGGATTTTTTTTTTTTTTTTTTTTGGGGAATAAAAAGTGGTGGCTTGATCGGGGGTTAAAAAAAACTCGGGGGAAAAAAATTCTGAAAAAAACCCCGGATTGGATTTTAAAAAGAGTAATAATTTTATTTTTTTTTTGCTTTGGGATTCATTTTTGCACCCCCCCAAAAGTTTTTGGGTTTTTTTTTTTTGGTAATGTTTGGATAATTTCGATTAGAGGTCCCCCCTAACAATTATCCCTCGAATGTACTGGTAAAATGAATTCTGAAGGAGTTCGAGCCAATTAGTTATGGGGATGGACTATGGGAGGTAAGGATCCCCCTTTTTTATGGTTTTTTTAATAAAAACCCCAAAGCCCTTTTTAAAAAAAAAAAAAAGGGGTTTTGGGGTGAAAAAAATTTAAAAACCCGGTTTGAACCAATTTCATATGTTACGCCATCACTTAAAGGGTAAAAAATGACTGGTTTTAAAAATGACAAGAATTTTTTTTTGTTTTACCCAAATAAAAATTTTCCTTTCCCCTTTTTTTTGATTTTATCTTCGGGTTTTTTCTCATGTTTAAAATAATACAATAAAAATACCCTTTTTAAAATAAAAATATTCTTTTTTTAATGGACAAAATTTTACTATTTATTAATTTTTTTAAATTTTTTAAAAAACTGCTTGATTTGAAGTTTTAGAAAATTTTTTTTTTTTTGATTATTAGTTTTTTATAAACAACAAACTAAAGGAATCAAAAAAAAACATTGGGAAAAAAATTTTTTTTATTTTTAAAAATTTCGGGATGGGGCCCGGTTTAAAAAAAACGATTAGAAAGGGGGGGAAAAAATTTCTTTTTTTTTTGGATTATACGATTTGGAATCAAAAAATTTTTGGGGCCCCCCAAAAAAGGGGGAAAACGATCCAAAAAAAATCCTTATAAAAAAGGCAACCGTAAAAAAACGCGGAGTCGCGCCCCCGCCGATACCGGGGGGGGGGCGGAAGGATACGAATTAAAGACGGGCAAGTTTTTAAATAATCAACAGGGTTTTTGCAGCCCTTCAAAATTTTTTTATTTAAAAAATTTTTTTTTCCAAAAAAAATTAAAAATTTTTTTTAAAGTTTTTTTTTTTTGCCCATCAAAATGTTTTTTTTTTCTGGGGGGAAAAAAAAAAAAAAACCCAAAAAACGATGAAAAAATAATGATTACGGTTTTAAAAAAAAATAACAGATACCTTTTAAATTTTTTTTATTTTTTTAATAGTTATAGAAGCAACAAAAGAAAAAATATTCGTTTAACAAGGAAAAAAAAAATATAAAACAAAGTTTTAAAAAAAAATGAAAAAAAAAACTTTTTTTTAAACCTTTTTTTCCCCCCTTTTTAATTTATAAGTTTTTGAATTTTTTTTAAAAAAGGGGGTTTTTTTAAACTCAAAAAGGGGGAAAAAACCGTTTTTTGCTTGAAGGTCAAGTCTTATTAAAAGTAAAAGGGGAAAAATTGATTCTATTTTTTTTTTTATCTAGCATATAAAAGAAAGGGAGTGGAAATTATTAGCGCTTATTTTTTGCATTAAAAAAAAAGTATTTTTTTTAAAAAAAAAATTTTTTTTCGTATGCCCAAAGTGTTTTAAATTTAAAGGGGGGAGCGCCATCCAGGGACAAATGGAAAAATCTTTAAAAGGGAAAAACCCCCGTAACATTACGGATCCGACCCCCCTTTCCCTTTCTCGGGTCCGTCCCATATTGACCCCCGTCGATGCCGATCGAACCAATCAGAAGGCACTATCATCAATTGAACCGAAGGGGCACTTCTTTTGGCATCGGAAAAAAATCGCTTCACTAGAATTTTTGGGGTTTTTTTGCTGATTTCCCGCCTATATTTCCATTTTTTTTTTCCCCATGTTTTTGTTCTTTTTAGAATTTTTTTTGGGGAAATTGAGCTTCGACAGCGAATTATTTACCCCCAAAAAGGGATTTTGTTTTTTTTTTTTGGGCCCCATTAACCCGTAATAGGGAAAGGGGGAAAAAATTGGTTTTTTTGTTTTTTTGTTTTATTTTGGGGGTTATGAAAAAATTTTTAATTTCCCTTTTTTAATTTTTAGGAATAAACTGACGACTTGCCAATTTTGCAACATAGAATTTTCAAGTATATCAAAAAAAAAACCGACATATTAAAAAAAAACACTCAGACCAAGAAAAAATTTCCCCACATCAAAAGGGCCCCCAAAAAAAGAACTCAGCATATCATCCCCCCAAAACCTGCATAAACCAAACTTTTTTTTTTTTCCATGGGGGCTTGATTAAACATTTAAGTACTTTTCATAACCTAACTATAAAAGAATTCCTTTTTTTTTTGAATTTTTAAAGTTTTCAGTTTTGGAGGCCCGGGGGAGAATAGAGAAGTAGACAAAGGTTTTTTTAACAGGGAAAAATACCACAAAAAAAAAAATTTAAAAAAGAGTGAAAAGGATGATTAAAAGGGGTTTTTTAGGATGAAAAAGGAAGTATAATTATTGTATGGTATTTTTTTTTTTTAGGTTTCCCCCCAAAACAGAAAAAAACGTAGTGTGAAAAGTGGGGGTAGTATTCATATTGGGGGAACACCCCCTTTTCAAAATTATGGTTAACCTTTCAAATGGGGGAAAATTTTTTTTAAAAATTTTTTTAAAAGCTACTTTTTTTTTTTTTTTTTTTGGGGGATCTGGAGGTGGGTTTTTTTGGGGAAACTAAAGTGGGGCACCCCAAAAAAACCCCAACCCCCAAAAGGGGGTTATCTAAAGTCGAAAAAGAGAAAATTGTTAAAAAATTAACTGCAGGTGTATCGAACCAAAGGATAATTGAAGATTCACGTATCCCCCAAAAAATAAAAAAACCCTCCAGAGAAGAAACCTTGTAACGAGAGGAGATTTAGCATATCTAATCAGGAAATTTAAAATTGATAATAGGAGAGGTGAGGGTGACATGATAGCTTCGGCATTGAAAATTTTTGAATGGAACAGACAAGGAAAAAATCTGATTGTAAATAAATAAATAAAATATACAGGATGTTTCTTAATAATACGCTAATATTTAATGGGGTGATTCTTGGGGGCATTTTAAGAAAAAAAAATATGAATGTATGTCCTAAACGTCTTTTTTTTTAGATACGGGGGGGTTTAAAAATTTTTAAAAAAAAAAAAATTTATTGTCATTTTCATCCACTTTAAATATTTTTAAAAAAAAAATTTCTGTACGGGTTTATCATTTTTAAAACATTTTTTTTAAAACCCCCGAAAAAATTTTTAAGAAATTATTGTTCAAAGTTACATAAATTCTTTTTTTTTTTGTAATTGGTCCAGTGAGATGCAAATTGGGGAAATTTTTTTTTTTTTTGGGAAAACGCTGAATCGTACGAAAAAAATCAAAAAAAAAAAATTTTTTTTTTAAAATTTACCGAGGACTCCAAAAATAATTTTTTTTTAAAGAAAGCAGTGGCGGGGCTACTTTTTTCCCCTTTTTAAAATATCAAAAGTCCATTTTTTCGCCACTGTTGGGAAAAAAAAAAAGTTTCTTTTTTCAAAAAAAAACCCCCCTTTTTAAAAAATAAACGCCGTACACCAATTTTTTATAAAAATATTTAAAAAAGGGGGGGAAAATGAAATAAAAATTTTTTTTTTTCCCCCCAATTTTTTAAAAACCCCGATCTCAAAAGATAAGACGTTTAGGACATACATTCATATGAAGGGTTTTTTTTTTTAAAAAAAAATCCAAGAATCACCCCCTTAAATATTTGCATGTTATTAGAAACACCCTGTATGGGGGGGTGTATAAAAGGGGGGTATAACAATAAAAAAGGGAAATTTTAAAATTTAAATATGGTTTATCATTTATTTATATTTCTATTTACCCTAAAAAACTAATAAAATAGTATAAACACAAAAAACATTGTAACTTTTTTTTTAAAAAAATTTTACAATAATCTACAAATTTTAAAAAATAATTAATTATTCTAATCACATAGTCAAACAAAAAAAGGGTCTTAAAATTATTCACAATCTATCAAGAAAAAAATTTTTCCCCGAGGGTCGTTTTTTCATTTTTAAAAAATTTGGGGCCATTGTCAAATTTTTTGGCGCCTTTTTTTGGGGGGCCTTTTTGGAAAAAATTTAAAGTATGCTGATGCAGATAACCGGCATTTGGGGAAAAACCCCCTTTTTATCAAAAAATTTTTTTTGCGCATGCGTCAGTATCCGCCATTTTTTTTACGGGTTTTTTTTTAAAAAAGCAGGGGAAAAGAGCCCGTAAACACAAAATTTAAAAAAAAAAAAATACCAAAGAAAGTATAGTTATTGAAGAAAAGAAAGGGGAAAAAAAAAAAAAAAATTATTTGAAATTTTAAAAAATTTTTTTAAACGATTATTTTAATGATATCAGTAGGGGAAAAAGGAACGAAGAATGTTTTATGGAGTGGGGAAGAGGGAAAAACACGCCAAATCATTTAAATACAAACAATTTTAATCAATATAACAATTTTTGATATATGGGGGTGGGCCTTTTAAATTTGAATAAAATTATGGGGTATTTTTTTATAGTAAGAAAAAATGATCCCTTTTCCCGTCAATCAGCTCCCCCTTTTTCCTTTTTTAAAAACGCCCATGACTTTTAAATTTTCCTTTTTAATTCTATAATTTGGGTTTTTAACGGGTATAAATCAGAAAACCCCCCTCCACGTTTTTTTATTAAATAAATTTTTTGGGGGATAATACGATTCCCCCCCTTGTCGATCAAAAAAAGTACGGAAATTTTTTAATTTGGGCCCCCCTTTTTAACAGGGGAAATTTTTTGGGGGCCCCCTCACATGATAAAAAAGGCCCCCCCTTTTTATCCGCCCCCCTTTCGATACCAGAGAAAAAAGAGAAGGGGAAAAAAAGGGGGTTAATTGGGGAAAAAATCTAATATAGGGGCCGCCATTTTTTTTGTCATTTGTCATCATTTATGCTTTTTTCATAATTTTTGTTTGTAAAAAAAATTTTTAAAATTAAAAGGGGGTTTTTTGGATGAATAATATTAGTTTTAAGAATAAAATTTTAAAAATTTTTAAAAAAAAAAACATGTACCATTATTAAACAGTAGACTATGCAGGTGAATTATTTGTATGAAAAAAAAAATATTTATGGGTTGTTTTTTTTTTTTGGTTTTAAAAGCTCGGAAATTGAAATCCTACATAAGGGGGTTTTTAAAAATTTTTTTAAAAAAGGATAAAGAAAGGAATACGTTATAAATATAAAAAAATATTTTTTAAAAATTTTTTTTAAAAAAAAAGGGGGCAAGAAGATCCAGGTGACTTGGCTTTTTTTTGGGGCCGATGGGGGAAATTTAAAAATTTAAAACCCAAAACCCCTTGAAATTTGGCTTTAATAATTTTCCCCCAAAAACTGCGTGCTGCCTTTAAACTCTAAAGTAAACATTTTTTTTTAATGGTTTTTTTAAAAGTCAAAAAAAACCTCTGTTTTAAAAAATTTGGGTTACAGTTTTTTATTTTTTTTTATGTAAGTGTTTTATCGAAGGTGTATTTCAAAATTTGGGGTACAAAAAGTGAATTAATTCAAAAAACAACCAGACCAAAAAGTTCAATAAGAATATAAAAAAAAAATGCAAAATATAAAAGGCTTTTTAAAAAAACTTTAAAGCAGAACATGCAATGGGAAAAAATGGTTTTTTTTTAAAAAAAAAATAACATAAAAAAGTTTTTTTTTTTATACATTTTTTTATGTTAAAAGGGGGGGCATTAAAAATTTTTTTTTGAAATGACTTTTTATATCCCGGGGGAAAAAACCCTTTTTTTTTAAAAAAATGGTTGTTAAACAATTTTTAAAAATTGTATATCTTTTAAAAGAATTGACATAAGTTTTTTTTTCTTACTATAGAAAATTAAAAAAAGGGAAAAAGGCCCCATATAAAAAAAAATACAGGGCCCATATATTAATTTTTATATGCACTGTGATGATATTTTAAACCCTTTTTCTTATGCCACTCTTTTTATTTGGGACCCCTTTTTTTAAAAAAAAACCGGGAAAAGGGTGCCATTCCCCCTTTTTTTTCCTAGGACTTTTTTTTAATCCCCATCCCCCTTTTTTTGTTTTCAGAATACAACCAGACATAGCCCCCCCCCTTTGTGGGGTTTTTTTTTCTCAAATTTTTTAAAATTTTTTTTTGTGGGGGAATGGGGTTTTTTTACAATTAATTTTTAAAAATTGGAAAAAATAAATTTTGTTTCGTGTTTAAAATAACCCCTTTTGATTGTATAATTTAAAAATTTTTACCGATTTTTAAAAATTGAAATCAAAAATTTTAATTGAAAAATTTTTTAAAATTTTTTTTTTTTAAATTTTTGGCTGCTGAGAGAAAAATTTTAAGGGGGTTGATAGGGGAATTTGAATACTTGGTAATATCGAACCCCGTAAAAAAAACCCCGGGGTACGTCACGGTCTCTAGGGCCCCAAACCCCTAAACCGGGAATATCGTTTTTTCTAAAAACGTTCGATCTCTACCATAATAATGAGTTAAAAGACACAATCTGGCAAGTTCACACTCTCTTTTAGGGATGAAAAGTGAGATTCTTATTTGAATCCGGAAGGTTATTTTTTCTTAAACTTTTGGGGCCCAAAAAAAACAAGATATAGTCGGGGCAATCTAAATTTTTTAAACGGGGCCCACAAGAATGTCTTTTTTTTGGATTTTTTTTTATACCCAAAACCCCAAAATTTTTGGCCGGATTTTTTGGGAATTTTTTTTTAAAAAAAGTTTTTAAAAAATTTTAAAAACAAAATTGCTAAAACATATTTTTTGTTTGCATTAAAAAAAAAAAAGGGGTTTTTATTTTTTAAAATTTTTTAAAAAAAAAAAGGGGGGTTTAAAAATTTTGAGACGATACTCAACACATATAACCCGACAACATATTGGATTTATTTATTTAAAAAAATAAAAATTTTCCCTTTTAAAAGTGTTGAAAAAGGATATATAAAAAATTTTTTATTTATGATTCAACATTTATTTATAAACGCTATAAACTATATAAATATAAAAAGGGAAAAAACACACTTAGTTTTGGGATCCTAGATGTTTTAAAAAAAAAAATTTTTTAATTTAAAAAAAGTTTTTTTTAATTTTTAGGCGTTATTATATTTAACAAAAAATTTTTTTTAATTTATTTAAGATAACGCCCTTTTTTGGGTTTTTTTTTTTTTGGGGGGGAAATTTTTAAGATAAAAATTTTTTAAAAGTTAAAAATTTTAAAAAATTTTTATATTTTGAAACTAAAGGTTATCTTTTAGTATTTTTTTTGGGTTTTGAAAATTAAAAAATAAAAAAGGAGGAAGAAATTAGTAATTTTTATTAATAAAATATTTTTCTTTTTTAAAAAAAAATTTCCCTTACAAATTTTTATGATATTTTTAACCCCCATTTCAAGAATGTCTCCCCTTTTTAAAAAAAAACCCCCCTTTTTAAAAAAAATTATTTTTTTAAAAATTTTTAAAAAAATTCTGTGACAAGATGTAAAAAATTTTTTTTTTTTTTAATTCAAAATTAAACCAATTTAAAGCTTTTTAAATTTTGGGGAATAACCAATCACGGGGCCCTTAAAATTTTGAATAGGGGAAAAATAATTAAGAATAAACAAAATTATAAAAACCCCTAAAAAACCAATATTTTAGGTTTTCCAAATAATTTTTTTTTTTTTAGCACCCCCAGGCGGGGAAAAAAAATTTTTAAATTATACCCGGGCATGGGGGAAACTTTTTTATATAAAATTTTCGAAAAAAATAAAAAAAATTTTTTTTAAACTCTGTTGACCACCCCCCTATATAAAGGATCAACTAATAAATTATTATAAACATACCTGAAGGGGGTTTTAAAACGAATGTTCTTCTACAAAGATTTGTAAACATTTCTCACCATCTCTTGATACTTTATTCCCCGATTTTAAAAGGGGAATTCGGAAAAATTTTTGGGTACATTTCGGTCTTAAAAAAAATTTTTGGGAAAAAAAGGAGTTTTTAAAAAACCTATATTGGGCCCAAAATGGTTAATTTTTTAATAAACCAAACAACCAAAAATTGGCGACCCCCTTTGGTTTTTTTAAACCCCTAAAAAGTTTGGAAAATTTAAAATAATATAAATTTATTTATGTTACCAAATTTTTCCTTTTTTTTTTTGGGTGTACTGGGGAAACAGTAAAAAGTCCATAATCATTAATTAATCAAAAAAATTTTAAAATAAAACAAATAAGGGGTTTTTAACCTTACACTATTATTACTTTTTTAAAAAAACCCAAAACTAAAAATAAAATAATATAAAAAAAAATCCAATACAAAAATTTTTTTTTCAATACCTCAAAAAAAATCCCAAAACATTAAAAATAATATATTTTAGAATTCAATGTCGAATGGAACGCCCAAACCTAAAAAAATGATTATAAAAAAAATGGGCCCCTTTGAAAACAGCTGTTTTAACGCAAAATTTTCACCCAGTAAAGGAAGATATATGAAACGGCAAAGGGGTTTGGGGGGAAAAAGGGAAGATTTTTAGGTTAAAAAAAAATATCAGATGTGTGCTCGTTTTGTTTTAATTTAGGAGGGAAAAATTTAGGAGTTGGCTAACTTTTTTCATAAGACAATTTTTTTAAAACAAAACTTTACAGGAACCAAGTATATCTTTATTAATAGGGTTTTTTTGACCATTAAAGGGAAACCACTTGGTTTTAATTATTTTTATTCTTTTCCCTTTAAAAATTTTTTTGGGTTTGGGGATGGAATTGGGATAATTGGTGGGTACTTGGGTAGAAAAAACCATCCAAAAAAAAAAAAAACTTTTTTTTTTTAAAATTTTTCCTTGTCCTAATGTTTATTATTCCCGGGGAATGTTTTTTAACAAATTTATTGTTGACCAATTATTCATTTTGCTAACCATTTTTTAACCAAAAAAATTTCCCCTTTTTTGGGAAACTAAAAATTAAAAACATTAAATTTTTTGGCCCCCAAAAATGAAAATTAAAAACCAAAAAATTTAATGATTTTATCTTATAAAATTACAAAAAATTTTCACAAAAAAATGGGTCCTGAAAATAATTTCTTCTGCGGGGCTAAATTAAAACCCCCCCAACAAGACGGGGTTTTTAAAACCCAAAAAAAAACTTTTAAAAAAGGAAATTTTTTAAAAAAAATAAAACGAAAGATAGGAAATAAAAACCAAAAAGTAAACAAAACTTTTAAAAAAAAGGGGCCATGTTTATAGGGAATTTTTATTTAAAGAGAAAAAAAAAACAAAATTTTGGGGATGGGTTTTTTCCAACACAAAAAAAACCCGGAAAATTTCCCCCCGCAGGTTTTTGGGGCGCATTTTAATCCCCGCGAAAGGGGCGGGCCTCGGTGACGGTTTTGAACGGTTTCTGGCGTTTTTTTAAAAAACCGTCAAATGTCAATTTTGATTTGACAAGTAGAAGCAACCATGGCGGCCCGCAGGGGTCCCGTAAAATTGTGCGCAGGGTCGAAGCGCTTTCTCCCCTTCTATTTTCTTTTTCGATACCGAATAGTATTCAAAAGGGTTTATTGGGGAAATACGGACCCTTTTTATTGGATTCAAAAAAATTTGGGGTAATTCTTAACCTTTTCGATTATATAAAGTAATTTAAAAACGGCCCCTGAAACATAATGCCATTTAATTTTTCGCAATTTAAGGGCCATTTTTTTTCGATGGGTGCCCCTTTTTCTCTAGAATCCATGATGGGTAGCAAGGCTTGAGGTTAAAATTGGAGGTTAATTTTAAAAATAAATGGTTTTTTATTTTTAAAAAAATTGTAAGACAGGATGATAAAAAATACTTAAGAGCACATTCCGTAACTACAAACATGATGAAAAGCCCTAAACAGCTACTTTTTCATAAGAGAAAAAAATGACATAAGATTTAAACCCCCTTTCAAGCATTAACCCCGAAATTTCCCTTTTTAAAAAAAATTTTTGGGACAAACTATTCCAAAAAAAAGGAAAAATAACTTCTTTTTTTGGTATTATAAACAAAGGTCTGTTAGTTGACACAGGCCCCCCTTGATAACCACAAAAAATGAAAAAAACATTTAACTTTTTTAAAACAAAACTGGGGAACCTCGAACCTTCAGAAATCGTAGAAGCTTTTAAAAAAGGTTAAAAATATTGTTAAACCAAACATTAATGTTTTGACCCCCTTTTTAGTTTAGTTGATGGTCTTTGGACCCCTAAAATTAAAGATAATGAGCTATTGGAACTTTTGACATGTTTGTCTTACTATCCAAAGCCCATCTTACCAAAAAAAAATAATTACCAATATTTGGGGCTGTCTAGATGATATGTGTCATGGGGAAACATAGTTGGGATCTGAAGATGATTTTTGACATTGCAGATACATGGTATAAGTTAAATATGGGAAAGTATCATTTTTTTTTTAAATTTTTTGGAAAAAAATTTTAGAAAAGCCGATGAACTTACTAAAGATCAGCTTTGGGATATTTTCTTTTTTTAATGTATGCAGAAAAAAAAATGTGGGGTTTTAAATTTAAGCAACTCTTAACACAAAAAAAATGAAATGAATGTTGATGAAAGGCTGTGGTTGGTTTGGGGTATTTTTTTAAAACCCCAAAAAAAAAATTTTAAAAAAATTTTCCATTCAACAGGCTATGATTCGTGAAGTTACTAGAAAAAGTATGGAATTATGAAATAACTTTAACTGCCATAATAAATTTATACTTGTTTAATTGCTTTAAAACAATACAGATTTAAAGTTTTTTAAATTATACATAAAAATACTATTTATTTTTTTTAAACCTTAGGAAAGGAAACTTTTATTTAATATAAACCCCAAAAATTTTTTTTTAATGTGCTTTTTGTATTGAGAATCTTAAATTTTTTTTTATTAAATATAAACAAATTTTAGAACCCATTTTTAGGGTTTATTTTTTTTTTTTAACCCACCGCAAACTTATAGGGGGTATAAATGATGTTGGATAGTTTGTATCCAGAACTAGATAGGTTCATATATGTTGTCTTTATGCCCATTTTACTGGGTAAAATTTTTACAAAAATACTTTGGTTTTCTTTTATTTAGTCTTAATTTTAACTTACAGTTACTTGAGAATAAAAAGTGTAACATCTATTGTTTTGGGGCCCCCCAAAAATTTTTGTTTTTTTTTTGTCTAAAAGTTTTATTAAAATGCTGTGTATCAAATTGTTTATAATAAAATCCCCAACGTTTAATTCACATTTTCAAATTTATCAAACTCTGAGTTTCCCCATTTAAAAAAAACAGTGCAGTTTTAAAATACCCATACTGATTTATTTTACAAAACCCCCGGTTATGTTTAAAATTTTTAACCTTTCCTTATCTGCTTTCATTCTTATTTGAATTTGGGGTTTTAACGGGCTAAATTATTAAATATGGTCGCCTGCTAAATGCAAAAATGAAGAAAATAAACCCCCATTCATATCTAAATGTGAAGGGGGGTTTGCTTTGTCAAATTTTAAATTACTAACATTTTTCTGAAAAAAAAGGGTGTTGGGAAAAAAAAGATCACCTTGCACCTATTTGTAAAAAAAAATGTTTAAAAGCTAAAATGTGGACAGAGCCTACGACCTTTGGAAAAAAAAAAATGGGCTAAGGAATTTTTAATTAAAGAAATTTAAAAAATGGTTTGGAAAGTATTGACATACCGAAATATGAAAAAAGGGGAAAAGGGGTTGAACAAGATTTAAAAAATACCTGATAAACAGCAAGAGTTGAAACCCCAGCAATTGAAAAAAAAGTAGATGAACTGAAAATAAGCCCAAGCCAATCAATCAATCAATCATCAAACAGTAGACAAAAATAAAAAAAAAGGGAAAAATGAAATAATAAAGATGGTGAATCAGTTGAAGACATAAAAAAAAAAAGTGAATTTTAGAAAACATGCCCCAAAACCGGGAAAATGGGTTTTTAAAATTTTGGGAATTTTGGGGGTATATTTAATCCCAAAAAATGACCCCCAAACTAATACTATGGATATTTTTTTTATAAATTAATAAACTAAAAACGGGGGTTTTAAAAACCAAATTGAAACCAATAAGATGATACCCCTTTACCCCGGTAAAAAGCCCCAATTGGGAAAAAAAAACCAAAAAAAGTAAAAAAGGGGGGAACAAGGGATATAACAAAATTACCCAAAACATATGAAGCCCAAAGCTAGATGCAATGCTTTGGGAAACTAAATGAACTCTATGAAGAACACAGTCCAAGTTATTTAATTCCCAAAAAACAGCGGGTAACTGATTTACGGAAAAAAAATTCCAAAAAAGGGAAAAAGGGCACTGGTATACAAACGCACCAAAGGGGTTATTTAGGGGAACCAAACTAAATTGTCTGTTTTTTTAGCAAGCCCCGCCCGATGTAACATCAAAAAGTTGCTGGGAAAATCTGCAGAAGACATTTGGCCTTACATACCTTTTTAAATTGGAACAACATTGTCAGGCTGGGGATTACGTTTAAAAAATCCGATCCTTTTTTAGAACAAAGCTATTAATGTCTCAAACTCCAAAAGGAATTTTTAAAAAAGTTTAAATTTTTCCCAATGGGAAGCAAATTCATCCAAGAAACCCCAAAGGTTCCCAGGAAGATCTTTACCCGGGGAAACTACCAAGGAAAAATTAAAATAAAACATAAGTGACAAAACAAGCTGAAGCCATGAGAGTCGTGGAAAAACCCAAAAGGCACTGTCAATTTAAAATGGATGGTAATTTTTTCTATGCTAATGCTCAGGTTATTTTAAAGATCAAGAATTGAATTTTATTAACAGAAAAGTAATTGACTGCTTCTTTTTAAATGAAATTGGGCTAACCTATTGAGGTTATTAATCTGGGGGGTTTTGGGCTGCTTCTGGTTTCTGCAGGTCTGTAAAAGCGGGAGGGGTGGGGGAAAACCCAGAAAAAGTCTGGTGCACCTCACTCAATCTAGAGCCCAAAGTCGATTGGGGAAAGCACATTGAAGTGACTGGATCTTGGTGGGGGCAGCTTAATTTTAGATTGTTAAATTTACCGATTCCAAATGGGGATTTTGATTTGTTTACAGAGGGTCTAATAAATATTTTAAACAAGTTTTATCATTCAAAACATATAATTATAACTGGGATTTTAATTTCTTTAACAAGAATGAAAAGCACATGAAATAGTAAATATTTTTTTTTTTTTAACCTTCATAAATTTGTGAGTTTTGCAACAAGGAAAGAAAATTGTCTCGATAACGTTTTTCTAATAAAACTGAACAAACACTAATTTAAATAAGCTTCCCAATTACCTATCTGATCATAAGCAATTAAGTGTACTTTTTCAGGTCTGTCAGAAATTCCAAAAAAAACATATTCACTATAGAC
>JAHBCN010020092.1:0-15337 GCA_019359885.1 Listronotus oregonensis
TTGCAATTATTATGAGATGTAAGATCAAATGAACTGGAAATTAAAGAAGAATTATTGTAACATATGAACTTGTAGAATGTGATGGTCTTAAAAAATAATCTTTTAATGACAATATTTTATTTTTTTTATTACTTTAAAATAAATTTTTTTATAGCACTCGGGATTTAAAAAGGCTCAAAAAAAATTATTTTGCTACCCATCTTGATGTTGATGAGCTAAAGCCTGGAAAAATTAAATTTTACAATGTATCAATAGTGCATGACCAATATGTGACTGAAAGAAGAATTCCTATTTTTTAATCACAAATGTCAGTGAACCACCAACGTTAACCAATAAAACTTGGCCCAGTGATAGTGTGATTTCATGCTTAATCTATGAGAAAATCATGGAGGTTAGTTTTTAAATCACCTGTTTATTCAATCTCTCATTCAAGAACCAGAAATCTTCAGGTATTTGAAGATATTTTCAGTCTCAGAAGGGCAAAAAGTTTTTAAAATATAATTACACCAAAAAAATGGCTATAAATTCATTTCTTAAAGCAAAGACTAACCTTAAAACCTAACCACTTACTATATTCAAATGTAATTATTAAATAGAAACAATTAACGATTTCTTTATTTTATTATATAAGATATCAATAGTTCAAAAGACCAAAACATATATTAAACTTAAAAATAAATGAAAAATTCTAGTTGTTACCTTCCCAATATTTATAATAACGGGGAAAAAAAAGTCTTATTTAAAAGAAAAGAAAAATAAAAACAGATTTATAACATCAAATGTCACAAAAAACACTGAATAATACACAAACAGAAAAAAAAATCTACTTACTTGGCTTCTCATCATATCATACCCCTTGGGTATGTTCTTCCCCCAATCCCCCCCCATTTTTTTTGCTTTTAAACCCCCTTTTGGGGGCCATGGATCCCATTTTCATATCTGGTTTGACGTCTTTCTCCTGTTTCATTTTTATATCACGATTTTCCCCGATAGTTGCAGCTGTTGCCAAATCTTTACCACCACCTGTTTAAAAAAATTTAAAAAAATTTTTACAGCACTAAAAAAAAATCTGCCTTAAATTGCATTGCTTTAGTAAAGCTTTTTCCCCAAAATTCTTTCCCTTTTTTTCATTTTTTTTAAAAAAAAAATGTTAAAAAATCTTTTTTTTATATGGTAATTAGTAATTATTACATAAATGGTTTTCCCCCCAAATTTGGATTATATGGCAAAATTTTTATAGCCCTATTCTAGTGTCCCCAGGGATTGCATATATATTACCGGAGAAGAGAAATTATGTGATTATATATTTTTTATTTGGATTTTAAAATTTAAAATTACCATTGATTTTCTTCATATAATGCAAAAACTCCCCTTTATGACGTCAATAAATTATTTTTGAGGTTAAATTAAAATATTTATCTCAAAGCGTGCAGTGTTGCCAAATCGGGGCCCTTTTTAATAGCCCCCCTTTTCTTTTTTAAATATAGTTGGGGAAAAAAAAAAAAACCCCCTTTAAACCCAAACCCCCAAAAAACCCTGCCCCCACCTTTTAGAAAAATTTCCCAAAACCCTCAGTTCTGGTAGGTCATGGTTAGTTCGGGTTTTAATTAAAAAACCTTTTTTTTTTCCCCAATTTAAACAAAAAAAAAAGGGGAAAATTCCAAAAAAAATTTAAAAAGGCCCCAAAAAATTTTTAAATCCGGCCACACGAAATGCCCAAAAATGTCAATTTAAAGAATGTTTAAATTGTGTATAAAAAATTTATTAGATTTATTACTAACCAGAGCTGTTACAATTATTTTTTTAAAAAAAATTCAATTCAAAAACCAATTACTTTTAAAAAGTAGTAGAAATTTCCCCGATTACCAATTACTAGCATGTTTTTAAAAAACAGAGCTGTCAAAGTATCTTAAATAGTATGTCAAGTACAATACCAAGTTTTGTTTTTTTTAAAAAATTTTTCCCCAAATAAAAAGTCCCCAAATATTCATTAAAATGTACTTGCATTTTCAAGTAAATGGAAAAAGTACTTAAAAGTACCACCCAAGTATTTTACTTGGAAAAACCAAGTACTTGAAGTAAACCAAAGTACTTAAATAAAACAAAAATTTGGGGAAAACAAAATCTTAGTAAAAAAGGGGATTTTTTAAACCCAAAATATTGAAGTAAACCAAAGTACTTGGTACTTAAAAAATACTTGAAGAATTAAAAAATACTTCAAGTAAAACAAATTCCTTGGGTATTTTTTTGTAAAAGTTAGGGGTTTATTCCTAAAAAGGGGGTTTTCCCCAAAAACTCCTAAAAGATTTAAGGACTGACCCCATGTCATTTGGGAAATAGGCCAGTCAGAAAAAAATTAGTTAGGAAAAAAAGGAAATTTTTAAATGCCAAAGTTGGGGTTTAAACCCTCCAGTTTAAAAATTTTTAAAAATTTGCATGTAAATTTATGGGAACGGCCTTTAAAACCCTTTCCCCGGGGGGGGGGGGTTTAAAAATTTAAAAAAAATTTGGTTTTTCCCAAAAAAAGGGTTTTTTCCCCGGGGTTCCAAGGAAAGGGGTTGGCCCCCCGTTGGCACCCCAAAACATCTGTCAAAAGCAGTTTTTCCCCAAAGGGTGCCTAAAACCGGGTTGGCACCCAAAACCTTTTTTTTGGGGAAAAATTTTAATTTCCCATCAACTTAAAATCAAGTCAGAACAACCTAACTTCAATTTTGATGTCTTTTTTCCCTTTTTTTTAAAAGGAAATTTTGTTTTCAGTTCCCCATTAAAAACGGGGGGTTTTTGTTCAAATGAAGGTAATAAGGGGCCTTCCCTTCGAAATATTGGGGGGAAATGCTCCATCAAAAAATCATTTTTTAAATATAACAAATTGGGTATCAAAAAAAAAATTTTACCCCTAATTACACTTGTCTTGCTGTTGGACCCCAAATTTAAATAAGTGCTGTAATGCAATACAATAGAAACAGCAGCGGTTTTGGGTATTTCTTGTTTTAACTTGTTTGTCGATTATCTAAGGTGTGTTTAAAAAACTTTTTTTTTTTTCTTCAAGTACTTTTTATTTATTTTTAAATATTGTTTTTTTTAAGTACTTTTTTACTTGAAGTACTTTTTTTTTCAATAAGTAATACTTCAAGTACTTAAATAAATACTTCAAGTAATTTATTTTGGCAAATCAAAAAAAAAAACCCCAAAATATCTTCATAAAAACTTAAATCAAGTACAAGTACCTCCTAATAAAAAGTACTTGAAGTAAAATACTTGAAGTACAAAAAAGTACTTCAAGTAAAATTTTACTTGAAGTACCTCAAGTTTTGACAGCTCTGGTTAAAAGTAATTCAATTATCAATTATAACTAAAAGTAATTGAATATTTTAGCAATTACTCTATTTAAATTACCACATATATTAAACACGATACACAAAACAAATAAAATATTTATACTAATATGCATCATACGCACAGGTCACTCTATCCAAACTGCTTTCTCGGCATGTTTAACACTAAATGACTGTAAAATAAAAACTTCTTTTTGACCTACCTCCAACATAAACAGATTTTTCGACAAAAAAAAGTATAAAAATGGTGGCAATAAGTATCAATCGAAAATACTAAATCGGGCGGAAGTGGCGTTCGCCGAATTCAAAGCGGCCTGCCATGTTTCAAGATGCTCTTTCTGGCTGGCCAACATTATGGTAGTTTTTCCATAAAGAAAGGTAATTAAATTTTTTGTAGTAATTCAATTATTAATTGAATAATTTGCTAAGTTGTTCAATTTCTTCCTAATTAATCGAATTACTTTCTAAGTAATTGAATTACTTGGGATTCGTGAAAATCAATTACCAATTACGATAACATTTTCCTATTAATTGATAATTGAAATATAATTACCTTTTCCAAAAAGTAATGGATGTAAAGTAATCCAATTACTGAGAAGTAGCTCTGTTACTAACCTATTTTTTTTTATTTAACTTAAAACATGTTTTTCTCGATTTTCTTCGTATTTTGTCAATGAATTTCTGTTTGTGTGTGTCATGTTTTAGTGAATAATTATCAATCTATACATTTTTACCCTGCCCCCCAATTCCCTCCAAGTTTGTTGTCTGTTTGCTCAATTTTTAGAAATAGGACACATTTTGAATCACCCTGTACATACTTTAGTACATTTATTAACATCCAGTTAACTTACCTGGGACCTCAATCTTATCGGGATCTTCATCATCATCGAAATCACTTCCAGATAGCTCCTCTTCGTCCATGGCTTTTTTTGACTAGCGAAACACGTCAAAAAACAGTTTTTTATTTTCAGATAAGAAATAAATTAAAAAATCTGTAAAAAATCAAAAGATGCAGGTGTTAATAAAAACTACAAAGGCAGGAAGTAAAGGCCCCGGTTTAATCTGTTTAGGTTATCTGTAAGATTTTTAACTAGAAGCCAGGATATGCCAATTCAAAATTTTCTATACTAAATGCAAATGAAGTTTCTTGTAGTGGTATCAGCACTGTATTCTCGAAATCAACTTTGAATATGTTTTGAGGTATGCATACTACCAACATATATTGTGTTGGTAATTATTTTACTTTTTTGTAACAATTCAATATAGAACTAATAAATATAAACTTTAGTTATAGAAGTTTCGAAATTATTGTTGGCACTGTATAATAACCTATTATACTTCTCATATATTTTAAATTTTGATTACAACATCAAAATTTTTCCACTCACAATAAAACTTCTGAATTATTGATATTTTTTTTTATGTGTTTTCTTTTGGTTAAGAAACTATCTAAACCATCTTATATTAGTAAAGAACACGTTTTAAATAGTAGAACTAAACTTTAATCAAGCTAACAATACAAGAAATAATGTAAAAAGAAACCAAGATAAGATCTAAGACCAGCCTGAGAAAATCATGCCTAAGATTTTTATTTTAAGACAAATATGGCGTAAACCAACGCCCTAATGGCAGTCTACGATCCATACTTAAGACCTAAGCCCTAAGAGAGTTAAGCTAGACCAGTATAAGGCCCCAAACCCACAAAAATCGAACCTTGTTTTTTTGTATTTTTTGGTTATGAATTTTTAAACACAAGTCCCAAGCGAAAAAAATAAAAAAATGTGGAAAACTAAAAAATCAATGACTCTAGCTACTTAAGGGAATGGAAAAGCGGCTACCAAAGGAAAAATTAAAAAAAAAATGGCGAAAAAGCAAAAATAAACAGATTAAAGCAGGGGAAAGAACGATGATGACAAAAAAAATGACATTACCATTTTTTCGGCCAATATTTTCATGCAAAATCGAAGTAAAGCGCTTAAATTTTAGCTAGATAATAGAGTCTACGTTGTCTACTTCACTTTAAAAGCAATTATTAACTTACAACTTTCTTAGAACGCGGCATTTTTAACATTTAAAAGAAACACAACGATGAACCTTTGCAAAACACGCCAAAACGCCATTCAATTACCCATGATCCTTTGCTACACCGATGTCAACTCTACATAATTAAATTTCTCAGTAATTACTTTATTGGTTTACAAATACCAATTTTTCAAATAATACCCTAATTAAAAAAAATAAAATTATAATTAGCATTCTACGATTCAATTAACCAAACCTTTTAAAAAACAGATTGCTGTCGCTGTCAAATAAATAGAAAACCTATGAAAGCATGCTATTATCTTTTGGTTTTATTTCGACGTTTGGCAACAGGGCTAGCTGGTTGCCAACATTGATTACTGGGGACAAAAGAAGAAAAGACACCAAAAAGTTAGGGACTTTTTAATTAGTATGGTTCGCAGTCTCACCACCAGAGGGCTTATTAAAAATTTCTAGTTTTTTTGTTTTTTTTAGCAGGTGGCTACGTAGGTTGCGTCATAAGTGAACTACCGATCAATAGACGTTTACCATTGCCATACTAAACCATAGACTACAGTTATGGGTAAAAAAGTAAATTTAAACAAGAACATATCGTTCAAAGCTTTTAGGAATGTGTTTGCATATAAAGAGTTTCTGAAATTAGATGAATTTTTAAATTTTAAACGAATTTTTTGAATATCAAGGATTCGTTATCTACAGACTTTGTATGTTGATGATTGAAGTGTCGTTTTTTGAATGGATTAAGATGATGTTTAAAAAAAAAAAAAATAATTTGTGATAAAAATAATCGGTAATGTACTTTGTGTTCTTTTTTAGGTGAACTAGAAGGTTTCAAGTCCATATTTGGATCAATTGCAGACAATTTTTTTAAATATTGTGTTAGAATTGGCAAAGTAAACAGTTCTAACCTACAAATTTTTAAATCACAATGTGGCCCGAAATAGAGATTGCAAAAACCGAAAAAAGAAGAGAGATTGTCTAAGTGGTCCCGAAATCAGTGAAAGGATTCAAAAAGACGGTTTGGATGGTTCAATTTACAGCCTGACAGACTTAAATTACCTCAGTTTGACTGATACATGTCTTGCTGAAATACCGTCAGAGATCTCAAAACTCGTAAATCTCCAGACATTAATTTTACACTCCAATAAACTAGAAACATTTAACGAAGCCGCGGTCAAACTATCAAAGCTCAAAACTTTGGATTTATCCAGAAATTCAATAAAAACACTGCCAGATTCTTTAGCTTCGTTATCCCAAATTGCTGTGTTGAATATATCAAACAATAAGTTGGAAAATTTCCCAGTTTTAAGTAATAACCCAAAGCTTATCGTGCTTGATTTGTCAAACAACAATTTGACAGTTTTTCCAAATGTATGTAGTGAAGCAATGACAAATTTAAGCGAGTTGAAGTTGCATGGAAATCAGATTGAAGAAATCCCAAGTAACATTAATGTTTTGCCTGCTTTAAAGGTACTGGACATCAGTGAGAATAAGATTAAAAAATTGCCTGGGGAGCTAGCAGAGTGCCACAAATTAAAAGGTATGTGGTTTTAGGTATACTTTATTTGTTTTTTAATATTTGCTTGATTATTTTTAGAATTGAGCTTAAAGTCAAACCCCATAAGCGATCGAAGACTTCTAAAACTAATAGATCAATGTAGAACAAAACAAATCATTGACTATGTAAAGCAAAACTGCCCAAAAACTTCAAACGGCGAGAATGCAGCCCCTAAAAAGGGCAAGAAAGGTGGAAAGTCAAGACAGAAAAGTGGGGATTCCGAGAACAATGAATTAGATGAGGCATCTTATAAGTACAGCATTGTAGTAAAACAAGCCAATGACAACATTAAGGTTATTGTAAATAATTCTGTAAAACCTATAAGGGAACATATAGTTTGTTGTATCATTAACAATGTTGAATTTACAGAAAACAGTTTCAAAGATTTTATAAAGTTACAGAATAAGCTGCATGATGGTGTGTGTGAAAAAAGGAATGTTGCAACCATTGCTACCCATGACCTGAAAAAATTGGTAAAATTTTTCATAAATTTCTTTAAAAAAAACTTATTTTATAGAATTAATTGCAAGGTTAATTGTTGGTTCTTAAATGAATAATCAGTTCCTTGGTTTTTAGGGTACAACCGCTTTAACTTACACTACTTTTGCACCAAACGAATTCAAAATAAAACCACTAAATAGACTGACTGAGGTGACTGGCTCAGAACTTTTTTTAAAACTCCAAACCGAAGCGAATAACTTGAGAAAGGAGAAGAAAAGAAGCACTTATTCTGGCATACACAAGTACCTCTATCTGATTGAAGGAAAACCAGTTTTTTCATGTTTGGTGAATGAGAAGGGGGAGGTGCTTTCTTTTCCCCCTATTACTAATTCGGATATATCCAAGGTAGTTGTTACTTAAGGTTAAATATTTATGAAGTATTCCAAGATAAAAAATATGTTTTTCTCGTTTTTCAACCATTAAATGACTTTTATCATTAATACCTTTGTTTGTTTAATAGTTATTAAAGCTACATTTTTATCATATCTTTCAGATTGAACTCACCACGACGCAAATGTTCATCGAAATAACAAGCTCAGTGTCCCAATTTGTCTGCAAAACAGTGCTATCGGATCTCTTAAAAGAGACTGTCAATCTTTTCGAAAAAGACTTGGAAGTCCAACAAGTCAAGATTTTGGACCAGGAGGAAAAACTGAAGGTGGTATTTCCTTCCAAAAGCGATTTAAAATTCGACCAAAATGTACCTATAAGAGTTGTGAGGGATCAGTAACTATGTATTTTTGTGTATGCTATGTTTATACAGTATTTTTCAAAAAGTTACACCATATAGAAAAATGTTTTATTAAAAGAGTTATTTTCCCCATCAGGTTTTGCTTTCTCCCTATCCAAACAAAACCTTATTAAAAGTTGCCATACAGACTTTTTTTTGCATCTGCGTATTATTTTCTTTATTCAAAGTTTTAAAAATAATCAAATAAGTTTGATACAAATACATAAGATTTCAATATGTTGGTAAAATTTTTTCTTGTCACAATATTTCTATCTGCGCAAGCATACTTTCAGTATTTAAAAATTGGTGCGAATATTTTCAAGGGGTAAAGAAATTTAAAAATTTTAAATGTATGTATTTTTTTTTACCTTCCAGAAAACGCTCAATGTATGGAGTGGTAAATACAAATGATAAAGCATTTTTTAAAACAGTTTAAATATTTCAGTCTGTTTAGAAAAAAAAAGTAATAAAAAAAACAAAATTAATAACTTTTTACCTTTTCGTCGTTAATTTTACCTCATATAAATATATGTAGAGATCGAACGCTGTTAGAATAACACCGATATCAGGTTTTATACAGGGTTTGCCATATGAGACCGTGACGTATCGGTGTTGTCTCAACGTCGATCTCTAACATAGGTAAGTTACAATCACTTCACTTGTCAAATCTAAAGTTGACAAGTGAAGTTCAACTTATTGTTTAAATGTTAGTTTGACCATTTTAAAATGTAGACATAGGGTGTTTTTCAATTACGGCACGAGCGCATTATGCGGCACAATGCTCAGCATTGGGTGATTTAACCGCCACGCCTCGCATAATCGGGCATCCAATAACTTTAAGGGAGCAAAAAAGTTATCTGAGGCTCGATTATAATTTATTATACTTATATATTATAGTTTATTATAAGGCACAAGAGCGCATAATGCGCTCTTGTGCTGTAATTAAGATACACCCATATTTATGTTAAATCTACCGTTATCTAAGTTAATATACCAAAGTATTTCCATGAACGGCACTGAAAAATAAACACTATCTACCTTTATTATATTTTACCATTCTTTAGCCTTATTAAAAACGAATAAGTTTTATTTATTTTTAATTTTTTTTTTTTTTTTGGTTTAAATGATTCAGTATAAGTGTAGTCATATTTTTTTGTCAGATTCTAATTCCTAAAAATTTGGCAAAGAATAAAAAAATCAAAATATAATAAATGTAGACATTGATCGTATACATAGTATTTTATATGTATTTATTTCTTCTTTAACAATTATTTATTCATACACGACATTTACCCAGTATTGCCTAGCTTTGTTTTTCTTCTAGTTCTAGGATTTTTTTATGTAAAAACAACGTTTGTAACTTTGTTATAGAATAAAGTTTATTTTAAATACGTTTTTCTTGTATTTATTTTTATCTTCGAGAATTTACCTATAGAGGCAGCCTTTCCGCTCGGCCGTGCGAAACTTAAAGATGAACAGTAGTATAATCTTTCTCTGTCGCTCCACGTGCCCTTTTGGTCGGGCATTGTTGTGCACCCCGCTCTGCGTGCAAAATTAGACTGGTGGGACACATACTCCTCCACGTCGACCAATTAGGCATGTGGAGCGAGAAGAAAAGGTTATACTGCTATTCTTTCTTTTCACCAGCGAAAAAACAGTATTTTATGTTTGTTGGATTTTTTTTATGAATATTATCCTTCTTATATTTTTGTTTTCACCGATGTCATTTTATGTAACAACAATAAAATTGAATCTGTGTACATGTGGCTCTTGATAGCAGTCAAAGCAATACTCGTAAATGAAGAAGAAATGACGACATAATATGATCATATTTTTTAAAAAGGTCCATTTTCTTTGTAAATATTCGGTAGCCTTCGTCATAAAGTCATAACTTTTCAGTTGCCAGAAAGAAAGCTAAGTTATTTTAAATAAAACAACTATTACTTTAAAATATAAGAAGACTTTATTTATACTTAGTCAAAAATATCATCCATTCTTATATAACAATAGGTAATTTGTAACAGATCTATGACTTAGACATGGAATTTTTGGTCAATGTTTATATTACAAGTGATTATATTACTCTTATCTTTGGGCCCCTGTTAGTGTGTTATATACAAGACCAATGCCATAGTTTTGTCCCTATCTAAACAGTTTTTTTTCACACTACAAATGTCATTAAGCAAACATTATTAGCTATAGAAGAATACATTCTTAAACGGTGCGCCAAAGCCTGGCCCAAGAGAAACAAAGATAATGCATACCACAGCAATGCTTAAAAGACCTTTACAAGAACTTGCTAGTCTTGGGTAGTTCGCGAACGACCTAGGTCGAAATAGCGCTTTTTTAGGCGAACTATAAGAACTAGTTCGCCGATGATCCCACTCTTAGGTCATTTAACTAACTTGTAACCTCATATTAAGACAACATCCCATTCACAGCACTACATGCATTTGTTTTAGTAATGATGAAGCTTTAATTCCGTAGTTAAATCAGGGGCCTTCATATATATTTTTTTCAACTGTCTCTTGAATTATTAGAAAACCAAAAACAAAAATTTTTTTCTTGATCGTAGAGCACTCTCTAATGCTGCGCATTATGAGTCATGCAAAAGAACTAACGAACTAAAAGAACGAACTAGTTCGCAATAAGACTTCAAACTAAATTGAGCGCTCTTTATGGCGAACGATTACAATCAAGCCTAGAACTTGCGGGAGCCAAGTTTCGCGTATGGAATTCCCAGTCTTTTATACGTCTATGTTTTCAAACAATTGCAACAAGGTTCGCTTGTTCTACGCATGCGCTCCGAAAAAAATGTACTAAAGAAATGATATCAAGCAGATAACAGCACTAACAAGAG
Source organism: Listronotus oregonensis (assembly GCA_019359885.1). Classification (NCBI taxonomy): domain Eukaryota; kingdom Metazoa; phylum Arthropoda; class Insecta; order Coleoptera; family Curculionidae; genus Listronotus; species Listronotus oregonensis. The sequence continues at coordinate 11,025 of JAHBCN010020092.1, forward strand.
TAAAAAATTCGGCTTAATTAATAAAATGCATTGCGACAATAAATGCGAGCAAATCCGATTAAAATTTAAAAAACATTTAGATCGATAACGTGTTTTAAAAAACGTAGCATGACAATTATATACCACAAAAAACGACTATTTATCGTTTACTTATAAGTATTATTAACGTATACAAAATCATTTATTATTAGCTCCCATAATGCATCATTTTTTGTTAATAAACCATTATAGTATAGGCAACTAAAAATACACAAAACAAACATTCAGTCTATTCATACCCTTGTCATTTAAATAACAACCATTAAAATATCTGCCAAATTGGTTGCCTAAAATCGTAATACATACATCCCGAAAAAAACTCAAGAAAAATTATGGTTTCCACAATTTATTGTTTTATTTGAGGGTTCTTCTACGAGGTCTAACTTGGCAGTATACCAAAATTACTTAGTGGAGAGTATTAAAACGCCTTCTAAAATAGCTGGTAACCATTGGAGTGAGTGGACACTACCTAAAATGGATTGCTTCATACTTGGAAGATATAGAGTTCAGTGTGTGTGACTGGCTGGTGCTGTCTAGAAACATTAGTGTTACATTGAAGTTACACCAGGCTCTCACTTGAGACATGTCAGTTTCTTGTTGTATTTTAATTCTGTTGCATCTACCTTTAAAGCAGCAATATGCTGACCGTTAGCTATACCAAAAATTGTTTAACAGAAAATTATGTATAATGGAGGCTGCTTATGTATAAATGATTCTCTATAGTATGTTCCACAATAATTCGTTGATTTTTCGTTTTACCTGCTACTGTTAGTTGTAAAACTCCATAAACTTTGGGTACCCGCATGTAGGTTCGGACTTAAAATTTCCTTTATTATTGTACCTACGTTTTGGTATATTATGTAGGTTAAAGGCAAATTGCAGGTTTTCAATAAAAAGCAGAGTCTTTTCGTCTTAGTTCATCAGTCGTTTCGAGTTTGTCAAGGTATTTTCGTGTGTGTTATTGAGCATCCAAAATAGCTAACCTAAACTATTGATATTAGTAGGTAATCAGGACCGGTACCCTTTCAAAAGGTGCGGTGCCTACACAATGGATATTTGTCAGGCAACTTATTTATGACTGGGTTTACACTGAGGATTGTCTTTTAAATTTTATTGCGGTAGAAAAATCAACGAATTATTGTGGAATGTACCATACATTTTAATTATACTCATATATATAAATGATCGCCGAAAAAGTATTTTTGTTATTAATGGCAACATAGCAAAGCAACCACAGCGAATCTTTTATTTTTATTCCAGTCGTCCGATGGTTGATTTGAACTGACAACCTACTTTGCAGTAAATGACATGAATCAACAAGGATAATGACGATGTCACTTCCGTTTATATAGGCTTTAGAGAACTACCCATCTAACTGCTTTTTTTATTTATATAACAAAACCTTACAGCTAATGGTAAATAAATAAATAGGCTTCCTTAAAGATAAAATTTAAAAATTAGTCCTATGATTCACTCAGTCATTTGGATGTTTGTGATGCAATAAAACATTTACAACTCCGAATTGTAAGCAAACATTCTCAGCAATATGAAATATATATGTATAAATGGAATATACATTTAATTTCTAGGTAGACAAGTGCAAAAGGTATGCCATAACACTAAGCATTATCACTGGACTGACTTCCTATCATTTACAATTTTCCCATACTTAACTTTAAATTTTTTGCACCCTGTATAATATTTAAAAAAAGGATTTACTCCCTCTACACTATTTATAAATGTATATACCACATTTAAAAGGATAATAACAAACTTCAAAAATGCTAAAAACGAGAATATCACACCAAAGAATAAGAAGCAGTTTTGCTGGAAGAGTTTTCGGCTTCAGCCAGTGCCTTAAGTAACTCCACTCTGGCCTTGCTTCCTATCCATATCATTAGAGAGGCACCGCATATAAGCTAAAAAAAAAATAATACTTAATTTTTCCTAATTTACTGCTAATACTACTTTTCTGTATTTTGAAAATGTTTCTAGCTCCCTGATATTTTTTTACAAATTTTTGTATTCACAGTTATGTGTTGAATTCAAATATGAGCTTGGTTTATACCTATCACCTTTAAGATTACAGAGTAGTGACATGGTTGGGGTCATATTTAAACTGACACATTAATTAGTTTGGTGGTGAGGATTTCCATGAAAAACAATGAAATGGTCCATTTTATAAATGGATTTAAACAGGGTTGGAAAAAAATCATGATTTTTTAAAAAAATTACTAAAATCACCAAAAATTTATTGATTTTTAAAATTTTTTTACATACAAAATACACAGTGAAAATGTAGAGTTAAAATGCAAAGGTCAGTGTTTAATCGACTTTTGAACTATTCACTTGATGACATTGATGACTAAATAATTGACATAGTTACATTGCATTGTTGTTACCATAGAAACGTTTGTGAACCTGATTGATAATAAAAAGGTGTAAAATGAGGATCAGTGTTTCTATATGAGGTGTTACGAAACAATACCCACTATTCAAAAAGAGTTTTCCATAGTTAGAAAGAAATGTGCTGCTGCTTCTTCGGCATCTCAGAAATCGACTAGGAACGGAAAAAACTAGTAAATTAGTTTCTCTGTATACCATAGTTAGTTAAATACAATAATTCCAATAGTTTTAGGTTTTCTTTTAAAGTTGTTTTGGTACCTTTTAAAAAAATGTTATTTTTTTAAATTTTATTGTTCTTTATACGTTTTTTCCACCAAAATATTTTAATATAAATCCTTAGTGTACCATGGTAGCTATAAGGATATTAAGATAAAAGAAGTTTGTTGGATAGAAATAAAGAAAACAAACCTTGTTTGGCATTAATATAATTAAAGGGGCAAGGCGGGAGAGTTCCTGTAAACACACTGCACCTGCAACGTTGATTAAACATACTGAATCACTCCGGAAATAGTAAATTTTTTATTGTTTATGGCATTGCACCATAAATAAAATTTTTATAAATCCATGATTTTTTATTGTTAAAAATTATTTTTAAAACCAGAAAACTATTTTTGTTTATTATCTGAAGTGACCGACAGTTATGTCATTCACTTTAGATGCTCAATTCGATTGCTGTTAATTGAGTTTACAAAATGTGTAATTGATTTATACAACCTAATAATAATAATACAATCAAAATGCCATACAATACCTGATTTAATATAATTTTTTATCAAACAAATACAGCATCTGTCCAAATTTACCTTGTTGCCAGTGCAATCAGATCTCGGAACTGTCATATCAATAAATTATTATATTTAAATTGATGTTGCCTATATTAACACAAAAACCAATATTTTTGAATAATTTTATTACATTTTCAAAATAATTTTCTGATTTTGATTTTTAAGATCTGGCAATTTGTTTAAGTTTTTCCAAAACAAAAACACACAGGTCACTATATCAAACACCCTGCCTACAAACTGGCGTTACCTTATTCTAGTCCTTGAGTTCGTTGTCAATATTACAAATTAAAAAAAAAACGGTTATCTATAATTTAGTGTTTTTTTGCCATAAATATTACATTTTAAAAATATTGATTTAAATTTCTAAAAATCGGATAATTTATATCTTGATTTAAATCATTTTTTTAAACCATTTTAACCCTGGACTCAAAAAAATGAAAGTAAATTCCACATTCTATTTTAATTAATTGGGTGATCTTATCTCCCTTTGTGAACTTGCAATGGTGCTTTGCCATTTGTCAAATTACAATGGCCCAGTTTTCAGAAATGTGCAAAAATGTTTTTTATCATAACTTAGACTTTTTTTTCAGCATCCTGAGTATCCCCTTTAATATGTAGGGTTAAATCCTGAATCAGCCCGTTTACCTACCTGAACAACTGCAAAAAAATATGTTGCAGGAGAAATATGGTTATTCTCTAGAACATCCTGCATGGACCTTAATGTAGATCCCACATATACTGCTACAAATTGTGCTGGAAACAATCCCAAAAGTGATGCTACATGATATATTTTGGCACTAACATTACTTAACTAAAAAAGAATAGTTTGTAGTTAGTAAATAAGCATTTAAAATAAATTATTTTCCATTTTTAAAAATTATATTCGATCATCACTGATGAAAAAAAAAAAAATTTTTTTTGAAAAATTTTGAAACCTGAAACTTTGGGGTAAAGTTTACTATAAATGTACTCACAGCAAATATAATTTTGCAGTCCCAAAAAGGGAAAGGGGGTCAGTTTGAAAAAAAACAATCCTTTAAAAACAGCGGCCCCCATATAACTTGCATTATAGCCACAGCCATA
>JAHBCN010020093.1:0-15479 GCA_019359885.1 Listronotus oregonensis
TTTTAAGAAGACTTATCAAGTAACCATCATATTAAAAAATATTAAATTAGGCCTAGTATTTTAAAAGTTATTTAAACAAAAACGATTTTCAGGGGCGTCCGTTATGTACCTGTACCTCCGTAGGGGAGGCTCATAGAAAAAAAGTTTATGGGAACTTGTCATAATATTTTTAGGTTTTCTATTAGATTCCGAGAGATTGCCCACATATTCTGGGACACCCTGTATAAAGTAAGAAAAATCTGCCTTATACCTGCCTATTTAGTCCGCAATACATTTTTCTGAAGAGATTCCAATGAAAACATGCTTGAAGCCATTTGGTACATCCAATAACTCTTGTTTTTGGATCGCTAGGTTTAAATATGGTATCCCTTAACACAATAGCTGGTTATTTAAACAACATAAAAAATTTGCCCTAAACTCCTACTTAAATCGTTATAAAAAATAAACAAGCTCTCGCTCATTCTCAGTCTAAAGCAATTACCCAAAAGGCATTCTTTAAACATTCGGTCCTGTCACAACAAAATTATAATTAAAGGCTCAACTTTGTGCGAAAAGGGACAAAACTTTTCCGCGAACGTAAATAAAAGTTTTAAGTTTTATTATTCCGGAATTTAAATCACTCTTTTTGCATGTTTTTCCTGCGTGGAATAAAAATCTCGCCCCAATGCTATTACTCTTAATTTCCTTCTAGCATTTGTTCGGGGAAGTTTTTGTATAATTTATGTCTCATTAATTTTCGCAACTTTCATGTTTAGCCCCCGTGACCCCACCGGTAGCCATATTTTACTCTTTTGAATTAACGGTTGAGTAATATGAGATCAAGAAATGTGGTGAAGATCACATTTATTTTGCCATATGTAAATTACGTTAAAATAATAATATTACAGGGTGTCCCGAAAGTAGCAATATTACTATGGCTTATCGTACTTCGTAAATTATGCAAAAAAGTTTGCATAAACATGCCTCGAAAAATGCACCCTAAGATGGATAGAGCCCCCCGAAGAATGGACCCCAAAGTCACGTTTTACATAATATCTTTGGAACCGTTGAAAGAGCGGCTAAATTTGGTAAAGTTATTTATTTTCTAACCTTGCGTGTAGCTGATTTTCCAAATTACAATAATTTCAGGAGCGTTTCATACAGGGTGTGTGTCTGGTATATTATGCCCCAAATTTTTTGTTTGTGGAATTTTAGCACTTTTAGCACTAAATAATAAGACTTTTATCAGTTCTACACAAAACAGATATTCTTACTCGATCTTTGTATTTTCTGTCCATTTTTTAGTAAAATCATTTTAAAAAATGTTTATATTATTTAGGAAAATAATCTAACAAAAAATCTAATTAAAAATTATGAGTAGTTGGACATGGATTGACTTGTATCTATTTTTTTGTCATTTTTGCATTAACTCTTCCGTGATTTTCCAAATAATTTTTTTTAAAGGTGCGCCAAGTTTTTTTTTAAATGACTCCTGTATCGCAAGTAAAAAAACTTTAATAGTTATTGCACAAATCGTAATGTTAGTCGAATTTTTGTATACAAATTATTATCAAACAAAATTATTTTGGAAATACTCGTATTGTGGTTATTAAATTTAAAAATACTTAGTTATGACTAGGAAAGTTTTAATATCATTTATTTATTTTTTTTGGCTATTAGATTGACAATTTTTTTATTGTTATTTTACATATTATTATATGGTCTTAAACATTTTAACACTTTTTATATGCAACAAAAAATAATATCATTTACTTTAAAAACTAATACATTTTTTGTAGTCTTTTAAAAGGTGTTCACATTAACCTTCGTTTTTTATACATATTCTAGCTTTACGGATTATACTTTGCGATGCCCAAAAAATGTCAAAACTTTTTTACCCCATTCCATTTCCATTGGGGTTATGACTAACAAAATGATGACAATGCTGTTGTTATCATTTTGTTAGTCATGCCAACATCCCAAATTTGGTTTAAATATTTTCAGTACTTGGGAAGGTATAAGGGGTGTATTTAAAGGTCCATATAATAAACAAAATATGAAAAAAATGCAACGCCTCGCTTTAAGCTTATATTTAACATATTATTAATAATAGGAAAGTAAAGAAGAAGACTCTATTGTCAACCTCGACTATCACCAAATGGCTGCGAGCATTCATCTGTGATTCTTCTTTGGCAGGTCTATAAAGGTCAGATATTTATTTTATTTTTATACATTTATGCTGATACTTCATACCAATTTAATTGCGTTGTAATGGCAATGATAGAGCGGTAATCTCAGAACTCTATGTCCTAGTACAGGAAACAAAGCATTTTGGCTCGCAATTTTTTCGTCCTACATGGATTTATCTGAAATTTGTACCAAAGGTAAGAAATAACCCAAAGATCATATTCTATATCATGCTAAGGGGGCTTTTATTCCTGGGGTGGTTCCCACCCCTTCTCGGGGGTGGAAATTTTTTATTACATTATAACTACAGGAAGCAATGAAAAAACTAATTCTAAGTAAAAAATGTTCCATACATTTTTTGGTAAAACTAATATTTTTCGGGTTATTTGCAATTAAAATAACAGCTTTTCGACGAAGACGGCTTGTTAATGGTTAGCTTTTGTTCGTCAAATGCTAAATTTGAAAGATTTAAAGTCAAATAGCGAGAAAACTTCACATTTTTACAGAAACACCTATAATATCTTTTTTAAAGTATATAATTAGACTTTTCTTAAAAAAAAGTTTCTAGCATGAAAATTGTGTGAGTTATGATGAAAATAAGGTTGATTCCTACTTTATCTACAAAAAAATCAGTGAAAACAACCTCCTAATTAGGTACCCTCCTAATAAAAATTGATCTTTGCCTTTCTGCGATTCTCTTTATATATGTATTATCAATACATCCTGAAAGTTTAACCCATTTTAACTGCATAATTTTAGAAAAACTGGACCTTAAAGTGAAAAACGATTTTCCGCAATGTTCGTAAAAATAGCCCTTTTCTTCAAAATAACCCCAAACATATTGGATTTACGAAAAAAGTGCTAGGCATTAAATAAATATATTACCATTGCAATGCACAGTAATAAATGTACGTAAAATGGACATAAATATTTAATTGCTTTACATAATCCTTAACAAACAAATAAAATACAAGCACCACCTACTCCTAAATTTTAACAGTTATGATAAATTACAAGTGTAAACATTAAAACAATTATATAAATAATACTTGTAATATAACCATTTATTAAAAGAATAGTCGCATACAGTTTGAACTAATAAAATACAAATTATCTATCTTAGAATGACAGAATGTTTTTAGTTAAGTTAATTAAGTTAGTCATAACAACAAATCTTGGTTCACAAAAGTCGATTTTCCTAATAGATAAAGAAATACGTCAACTAATGGAGTTCTTTTGTGGCTGAACGCTGTCAACGAAAATTTCTCTAACACTGATTTTTTTTCGTTTTTGTGATGTACACGAAGAGTTTTTCAATGGCGATAGATTAATGCGCGCAGCAGCAAGCATCAGAACTGACAAAAAACGGTTATGCGCAATACCAGTAGCAGTTCTTGGTTAAATCGCCATTATTTGTGCTCTACATAACTTTAAATTTGTAAAAAAATCGAAATTTCTGGGGGCTACAGAGCCCGCATCAGGATATTCCACCAACAAAACCCAGGAAAGCTCTTATTGCCACCTGGCAACATGTGTCTGGAAAGGGGAGAGCTCGTGAATTGACTAAGTATCAAAGCCATAAACAGCAATTTACTTTAGTTCAAGATCTTTTTTGTATTTTTTTTTGTGGAAATAACGATGGACTTTGACGGTGCAAATAGACTAATACTGGAGCTCAGCAGGTAATTACGGCAGAACTATTTTTTTCTAAGAAATCATATGTAGCAGAGGGTTATTTAATAAGAAAAGGAAGAGATTTGAGGCGCTTTTAAACCAAATTTAAATTTATGTAAGGGGTCCATCTTAACACTTTTATCAAAATAAAATTAATGTTTTTGAAATATACGTAACTTTTAATGCTGAATTTACATTTAGAATGTACCTTAGACTTTGCCAAACATTACATACACTAAAAACTTTATTCGTTTTAAATAGAAACGCTGAAAACCACTAGTTACAAAAAATCAGAGGTCCTCTAAATCTTCACAAAGCCCCTAATATTAAGGCAAAATATCTGATCGCAAATCTGCTAACTACTTGGTATTTATAGATCTAATAATTAGTTTTCGTGCCATTTAGTGGCAGCTAATTTATTATACAAAAAAGTTTAATGAAATTTTGCGAATTACGGCAACTGCATTAAAAGTTTACGTGTTACTTTTTATCTTAATATACGGTGTAATTGAAAAAGTTGAGCGGAAGCTAAGTTAAATTCCAACTTTAAAATAAATTTTTCCTTCAGACAAACGCGTAGTTTCCTTTTGAAAGTTAACGTATATCCGTAATGTAATTTAAAAAGTGTTACTTGCGAGGATAAAAATTAAGTTATTTTTACGAAGATAAAAATTAAATGGCGTTTTAGACTGAGATTTTAAAATAATTTCCGTGTTTGGCGTATTTTAAGCAATATAATATTAAAATTTTTTAGTTTCTTTGTAAAAGGCAAAAATTTAAAGATCATACAATAGGATTTCTTTTTCGTGCTCTATTGTATTTACCTGAATCCACAAGCAAAAAAGTTGTAGGACAAAGTTTAAAGAAAAACTTTAAAAATTAGAATAAACAATGAGACTTGCTAACTTTGAAAAATCATATTACGGTTACTACAAATCCTCAAGGTTTTTACCAAAAATCATTTTAAACATTATAATATCAGAATTTTTCTCCGTGAAGCAATACATACCGAGTAATGCATCGTCGGGTAAAATATAGAAAATATTGTAATTTTTAATGGGGTCAATTATTGGCTTCCCTATTTATTTTGGAGAAAAATTCTATAAAAGTTTATTGAAGAGCATGCAAATCTACACCCATGGTAAAAACTTTAGATTTTTCGGTTACACCGTTTGGAGTTAGATGCTAATTCATTTTTAACATATTTATAACAACAATAAAAATACCAGTTAGTTGTAAATTAACATTGTCATTTTAACATTTAGTGCTTTGTCATTATCAAAAAATCGTACAGCAAATTAAGGTTGTATTTCCCAAACAGACAGGGTTTTAATGTGCGGGCAGCCATCCATTTGGTACCAAACTTTCTGATTTTTCCTGGAGGCATCATTTAAAGTAGAAAAACTTTTTTCTTGGAGTAGTTCCAAATAATATTCTGCATTTAAATTTTAATTAAGATAAAATGATCCGATAATACGTTGTCCGAAAATCTCCGCCCAAACATTTACTTTTTGTGGATGATGAGCCTTCGTTTCGACAATTCTGTGTTGGTTTTCTTTGCTCCAGTACTGAAAATTTGATGATTAGGTTCATTGATTAACGTAAATGTGCACTCATCAGTAAAGCAAATATTTTTTAAAAATTACCCGTTCATGTTTGCCCTTTTAATTATATCAAAGCAAAATTTCTGTCATCTTATTTCATCCCCATCCCTTAGCTCTTGATGTCTTTTATATTTTATATTGATCTTTTCCTATGATATCCTAAAGTTGCCTTTTGCTCACCTTCACTTATTTTTTTTTCACGTGCGATAAAACTTCCAAGTCTCTATCTTTTACATTTTCTTCTATTTAATATTTCCTTGCTTTACATCTGCAGTTATTTATTACTGTCCCTTTGGTCTCAAATTTTTTGATAGTCCTATCGACTGTTAATTATCCGGGTATGTCTGATACGTTTTGGTAACTATTTTCTTGATAGTACCATTAAATATCAATACTTTTTCTTCAGTAGTGTAACTTATGGTTGATTTTTTTGCTGTACAATTTTTTGATAATGAGAAAACACTTACTTTCTAAATAGCAACGTTAATTCCCAACTTACTGATACTTTTATTGTTTTTTATAAATATAAGGCAATAATAAAGTAACAATTTTTAAAAATATATTACCATTTAACTCGCAAACGGTGTAACCGAAAAATTTAAAGTTTTTACCATGGACGTAGATTTGTACGCTCTTCAATAATCTTTAATATAATTTTTCTTCAAAATAATTGGGAAAGTCAATAATTGACCCATTAAAAATTACATGGGATTTTCTATATTTCGCTTGACGATGCATCACTCGATATACCTAAATTCACATGAAAAAAAGTTATGGGATAAAATTAAAAAATATTTTAAAAAATTGCATTTTTCCGTGTATTTTTGCTTTGTTTTTGAGTATATTTTTTTCAAAATAGAAAGTTTTGATAGGAAATTTAATTTTGAACAACTTTTTTAATTACCTATGTTTACAAAAAATGCATAGAATTTGAGTTAAAATTAAAAAACTAAGAAGTGAATAAATTGACCCGTATTTACCCCTTTAAATAGTAGCACTCCGTGTTTTTTGCTTATATCTTGGGGTCAATTGAACATATGAAGCAATAAAACCTTGGAAACTTTGTAGATCTTTATACCTCTTCTTTTCAAAGCAAGGCAATAATATAACAATTTTATATTATTTAAAATTGTAATGCTCTCGTAAGAAGAACTCATAAAAATATTCTTAAACTCGGCCTAGGACGATTGCGGTTCAAATCATCAGGTAAGTAAAAATAATAGCCTAATTTCGGTCCAAAAATACGGGTTAGCCTGTAATAAAATTTCCAGGTAATAAATGATTACCTGGTTTGTACTGTAATAAATATCATATTAAAATTATTTAAATTTGATTAATAACTTCTACGTAGGGATAATTTGGACAGGGTTAGTCATGGTTAGTTCTGGTTAGTTAAAGCGGCTTTTTATTTTTCCCATTAATATTTAAGATGTGATAAATACCATAATAAAAAAAATATATTAAAATTTTGATAATAACTTTTACGTATGGATATCATAGACAAATTTAGAAGCCCTCAGTTTTGGTCGGTTATGGTTAGTTCTGGTTAATTAAAGCGGCTTTTTAAATTTCCCAATCATATTTTAAACGTGATAAATACCATAATAAAAATTATTAAATTTTGTTCATTACTTCTACGTAGGGATAATTTAGATAAATTCAAAAGCCCTCAGTTCTTTTCGGTCATGGTTAGTTCTGGTTAGTTAAAGCGTTTTTTTTTAGTTTCCCCAATAATATCTCAGACGTGGGAAAAAGTTTATATCTGCCTATTTGGACCGCAGTTCGGCTATGCCCCCTTAAACCTAATACGCATTTATAAACGAAAACTGCTCCTCCTACATAAAAAATATTGACAAATTTTATCGGATCCCTTTATTTCCATTTATTGTCCCTTATACAAAAGCCTGAGAACGGTTCTTTTTATAACTTCAAATATGGGAATTTGAAATTGTCAGAGGACGCCGGTTTGGCTTTGTAACCTATATCGTATGTATCGACTTTTATTTTGTTTTAAATCACAAAAATGTATTTTTTTCAGAAAGATAACACGGGCCATAAATCCGAAAATCCAGTCGGTTTAAAAATAAATTAGGTTATAAGGTTCACCTAAAAAGTTCTCGTGGATCTATTTGCCAAAAAAAAAACAATTAGTTTATTTTTGCAAGAACAATGCCAAGTGTTTTATTAAAACTTAAGACTTTCTAGATTTTTTTTTATTAGAGATGGTATTTGGTAGAATTATTTTTTCTTTGGAAAGTTGCCATACTTTAACCCATTTTATCCCGCCTTACTCAGCTGGTTACATATAAAAAAAATCGGTGGTGGTGACATGTATCAAACTGCAACGGTACATCGCGAGTTTAAAAAGTTTTAACCCCCTTACTTGTATGGATTTTTAGAATTTTAGATTATAAATGGCTCCTATCTCAGAAATTTGCCAAGCAGCTATCAACAGAGGCAAGTTGATTCCCGTTTACCCGTTTTAGTATTGTTTTTTTTTTGTAACATTTGATATTTTTTTTGTTCTTTTTGGTGCAAACGTTTAACGGGTATATACTAAAGGCAACTTTGCATAAAGTATTCAAAAAATAATCGTTAAAGTTAAGAAATCGGCACAAAATGTGGTTTATTGAACATCGACCACAAATGGATCCTGACGACTATCAGGATATAAATTCAATTCAATTTTATGGAAAATGCTTTAAAACCCTTGGGGCAGCTTCAGATGATGTAGCTCAGTCAGTTCGTCATAACATAGATGTTCTTATTATTCCGCCAGATATTGAATGTCAAACTGATAATGAGAATATGATGATGATAATTTTCAGCCTCAGCTTTTGCCTACTGACGTACCAGGTGAAAAAATGGATTTGTTAGCTTTTTAAAGAAACGTTGCTCAACATTACCTAGAATGCTTTAGAAAATCTACACTTTCTTAAAAACAGCCTTCTGGATCAGTTCCAGCAAATGTTACAAGAGTTAGATTTGGTCATTTTCTCAAAAAATTGTCCAACAACTTCTTTGACGGTATGCCACTTTAGAGCGCGATGGACTGTACAAAGTGCGAAGTAACATTTTTTCTGGAACGTGAATGTTTCATAAATTTTTAATGTTTCATAACTTATTTTTGATATTGTATGCACCCACTGTACTCATCTAAGTACGGGCATTTTTTTTATTAGCTGAATATTTTTTTGAAAAATTTAACTGTTTTATTTTATTTAAATTTATTTTAAACAAAAAACAAATAATAAATACAATATTTCCTTCAAAAAAATTTTCTTGGGATCAAATGGGTTAAATACTAGCCCAACTGAACTGCTTTATTTAGTAGCTATTTTTGCTATAGTAGGTAACAAAATTATTTGATAAACTTTGACTAAATACGTAGGTAACTAAGTCATTTGTTCTGTAACTTTAAAGGTTTAGACCTATATTTCCCATAAATTTAAAAAAAAAAATGACTCCTTAAAATATCAACTTGCTAAAACTTCTTTAAAATCTCAAGCCTAAATTTAACAAGCCATTATTTAAGCTAGAATCCAATGATAGCTTGAAGAAATTTTATTTTGATCAATGCTCTTAAATCTGTAATTATTGTTTTTTAATTTTAACTTTCTGAGCACGAATGTATTTTGCAAACGCCAACTGATAAAAATTTACTGCCAATCTTACATTATTATCCTGGTTTACTTTTTCCTTTTAACAGCAGCTTGTGTTCGTCTCAAAATGTCAACTAGTATATTTAAAGTTAAGCAGATCAAGCGCATCCTTCTTTTCTTTTAAAAATTTAGCTAGACAGCATAAAAGCAACTGTATTAAAAAAATCTTCTTCTGAACTTGCAATAACTCTTATTGATCTCTAAAAGCCTGCACGTGTACAACCTATCTTCAAAAAATGATTCAAAATTATTTATCTTATTAAAATAATAAGGGAAAAAGACATAAGTTTGTCTATGTCAGTTAGTACAAATTACGACAAATCTCTTGGGTTTCTTGTCGAATTCAAGATCGTTATTTTTAATATATCTAAGACTTCTGACTAGGTCTGGCATGATGTGTTCCTTAACAAATTCTAAATCAACTTTGTTCTTGGCTGTCAAGTCAAGTTTCTAATTAACGTATATCAGCTATTGTAGATGGTCACTCTTCTAACTTTCTTCAAATTAATGCTGGGGTACCCCAGGGTTTCATAATGGCACCAACTACATTTCTTCTTTACATTAACGATTATCTTTCTTTTACAAGAAATACAATTCATATTTTATCTCTTACACATGACCTTTAAATAGTTTATGACTGGCGCACCAAATATCTTTAATAGGTTAATGACTTAAAATAATTAGTAACGATGTTGCAAAAAAGTCCTTTTTTATCTCTGACAGCCCACGAAGAAATGATTCCTAAGTACTAGGTTACAGTGGGTGTCGGGTTTTTCGATGTTTAACCCATTTTTCCACAGATCCGTCAATTTGTCCAAGAACTGAAACATGCAAAGTTGCATTTCATAGCACCTTTTAGACAACACGGTAGTGCCACCACGGACGGTGGCCTAAATATGTTTTTTTCGGCTGGGGATTAAACTTAACCGGTCTTTCGGTACCAAGACTCAGTCTAAATAGCTACCGGGAGACAAAAAATTTACCTTTGCTTACGAAACTAATTCTACAAAAAAAAAGAATTATTTACACTTGTGGGCATCACCCTAAAAAGATCTTAGGCAAACATTATACGACATCTTCAAAACAAATCGGTTCCTGCTGGAAATATCGTTTCCATGTCTGGAGAATGGCGTCTCACATAATTCCTGGCATTCTTGGTTCCATTCTGATATAAAACTTGTATTATATCTTATACCTATTATCGCTATTTTCTCAAAAATCGACAAAGATAAATATAGGAAATAACACAGGTTTTTTAACGGAAATCTCTTGTAGAATTCGTATTTCAAAAAATATACAGGGTATTATATTAAACATATTAAATTTTGGTTAAACCGAAATTGATAGGCTGGTATTATTATATCCCAAATTGGCATTTAATAACCTGGGACTAGGTCGATTGCGGACCAAATCATCAGGTAGGTAAAAATAATAACCTAATTGCTGACCAAAAATAGGGGTTGGCCTATAATAAATTTCCAGGTAATAAATGATTACCTGGTTTGACTCAAACAGGTTGGAATTATTGCGGACCGTAATAAATACCATATTGAAAATATTAAACTTTTCTTAATAATTCTAAGTAGGGACAAATAATAGGTTGTTAATTAAATATGATTTTTGTTTACATTTGTCAAATGTATAATTAATTTTTAAGTTTATCATAAAAATAAATATCTTTAACTTAAAGCGGCTTTTTATTTTCCCCAAATACATTTTAGACATAATAAATTACTAAAAGTAGTGTGTAGTGACTTAATCAAATAAATCAGCCGGGGCACTCTTGCAACCATATTTCAAGCGAGGGTATTTGCTATTGAGATGTGTGCTAAAATGCTGGTTGATCGGCACTGCACACGTTAGACAGTTAAAATATTCTGCGACAGTTCAGCAGCTCTTAAGGCTCTTGAATCCAGCCGGTGCAATTCGAAAACCGTCTGGAATTGCAAGGATGCGCTGACCAAACTGGGTGAAAGCAACAAGGTTACCCTACTGTGGACACCTGGACATACCGGCCTAGAGGGTAATGAATCCGCAGGCCTCATTGCCAAAAGGGGGGCAAAGACAAAATTCACAGGGCCGGAACCGGTCATCGGTATATCTTATAGAATGGCTAAGCAGTTTATATCAGCTTGGAAACAAAAAGAAAATCTTCGGGACTGGCATGGACCTCCGGGTCTCAGACACTCGAAGGCTTTATAAGCCCACCGAATTAACAATGCACCGTCAAACTACTAGAGCAATCAAAGGTACACCTTAAAACTCTAGTAGGACTGTACACGGGACACTGCAGATTGAAATGTCACATGCACAAGATCGGCCTAGAGAAAGACACCGAGTGCCGCATGTGCATAGAGGAGAATGAATCGGCAGAGCACATACTGTGTTCGTGCCCAGCAATGGCACGACTTAGATTCGCAATCCTTGGCAATGACACCTTGTTGACGGAGGAGTTGAAAGATTTCTCTCTCAACAGGATCATCAGATTTATTAGAAGTCTCGACCTGGTGGGAGAAATATAAAAGGGTATGAACCACAATAGACCGATCGGTCGCGGTGGAAGGGTGTTATACCCACTTACTTTAAACCTAACCTAACCCAATCAAATGGTTCTTAATTCTGCCATACATAAACTGGCAAAAAGTTCATAACTGCCTATTTGGTCCGTAATTCAGCTATGCCCAGTGACCCAATGTATCAGTATCAGGTTTGAAAATAATATGTTCTCAAAAAAGGTAATAAAAAGCTCGGTAGTAATTTCGTTGTCACCCGATGAATATTATAATCCAATTCGAAAATACTTTTGAATTTATTATCCAATTTACCTGTAAATTTTAAAAAATAAGTTCCAAATCACTCAGTAAACAACACCATTGATCAACAAAGCAAAGACGACAAACTAGAAATCGCAACACAAAGGGTGCGCCACAAATTCTAAACTACCCCTTGTATACTGTACATTCCACCCCATTTCACAACTGTATACCGCAAATAGTCGTATTTATTAGCAAAAACGGGTAGAAATGTGGGCCGTATGAATACGACCGCCCTCACAATATAACCCCGACTCCGCCATTGCCGCAAACTCGTAAATTGGCTCCGGCACTAAAACGAGCTTGTTGTGCCATTTTTTTTTCACGGCATTAGATTTCTTGAATACAAAAATGAGGTATGAAGTTGTAAATGATATTATCTTGTTTTTGTATTAAAAGTCGTAAAAAAATAGCAAATAAAAGATGCGATTGGGGATAGATTTAAGGGCGCTGTTTTAAAATATAAATATCAATTACGTACTAAAGTGGGAACTTTTTTGTTTACAATATAACTCTTTTACAAAATATATCTTTACTTAATAAGTCGCCGGTCTAGCCAGGAAAAACTTTTTTTTTAAGTTTCACTTTATTTATTAATATACTCTACTTAAAGTGTGATACGTTGATTACAAGGCTCCTTTAACTTTTCGATCCCTTGTTTGTAAAAAGATTTGTCTTTGCTTTTAAAATAGATTTCAGTTTTATCAATTCCTTTTTCATTTAGGCCAAATTTCTTTCCCTGGCGCATCTTTAAAAGGTCTACAAAGAGCCAGATCTAGAGAACACGGTGCATGGGGAAACAATTCATAGCATAATTCATTTAATTTGACCATCGTTTTCATAGACTTGTGCATGTAAGGCTATTTTTTTATTTCTACACTAAATCGATTCAATAATACAGTAAAACTTGTGTTAACGAACACCCTTTCATATCGGCCACCTGTGTTTTCGGCCACTTTCAAGCTAACAAAAATCTAATTTATAGGAAATTCCATATAAATACCCTTAGATAATGGACACCCTTAAAAAACAACCACGGCCAGACAAATCTCAATTTTTATAACCTATTTCATCCTTTTTGTATTGGCCGGAATTTCTTTGGGCTAAGTTGCATTTTATAATTTTACTATTGTATTCTGCAAATTTTTAAAAGGAGAAAATACCCAACAATAATATTTATGGCCAGGTTCAAATAGCATTAGGGGCTATAGGGGGATTATCTTCACATTTTATTTTTAGTTTGTCTTAAATCGATAAAAATAAAGTTATCCTGTTGGGAATCGAAAAGTGTTTAATCATGTCCCTAAAACGAAAATTAAAAAAAAGTTGGGTTTGCGAAAACTGGCTGACAAGTTTGCGGTTGGAAAATCCCAAATAAATTATATTATCAGGAATAAAGCTAAACTAAAACGAATGTTTGAAGAAAGTGTTAATTCAGAATAAAAGAGGAAATTCCCGAAGTCGGGATGATTTGCAGTAGATCAAGTCTTCTACAATTGATTCTGCAAAGCAAGAGGTAAAAATGTTCCGATATCTGGACCATTAATTGATCAAAAAGCATTTGAGGCACCAAGCAATTTCTGAGTGGAAAATTTTGTAGTCTCGAATGGTTGAACAACTGTTACCTGGCAATACTGGCCACCCTTTTATAAAGGCCAATTATTCTTAATTTTATTGTGGCCGTTATAGACAAGTTTGATTCAGGTATGTAGTAGTGGATTCAGATTTTATCTATTGCCACATACCCACGCAATAAATCCTTTTTATCTTGCTTAAATAGTTCCAAATAGCGCTCGAATCGTCGACGCGTTATTGTTTTTGGTCCGGTATGAGCAAACGCGGCACACATTTCGAAAGCAACTTACACATGCCCAAATTTTCGTGTAAAATTGTAGATTTAATACCCTTTAATATCTTTAGGGTATCAGCTATCTCAAGCAACTTCAATTTACGATCGGCAAATTCAGCATACCAGTCAATGAGAGTTGATTTTTTAAACGGAAAACTCGTATATTATTTAAGATTGTTTTCGAAAAAAAACCTGTCTAGGGGAATACTATATACCTCATATTTAATTTTAAATAAATTGGATACACCCTGTTTAAATTAATTAAAAAATTTATCAATTTTTAAATAAAAAAATTTATTGCTATAACTTCATTTTGTTTAGCCAATAAGTTGGCTGGGACAAACGATGCTCCGATATTTTTTATAATATTTAAACAAAAATAAGAATTATATATTGCCACTTTTTGTGTTTATTTTTTATTTAAATAAATTAAAAAGTTTAAAGATAAATATTATAAATTTTATAGTGAAAGTTTTTCAGATGTTTTTCTGTAAATGTCGGGCAAAAATTCAACTAAGCAATAATACTTTTAAAAGACTAGATAAAAACATATTTGCTTTTGGATCGTTAAAAAAATTATAAAAAATATATAAATAAATAATTACATAATAAAATAATACAAAATAAAAAAATAATAAAAAAATATTAATAATAATAAATAATTAAATTTTATACAAGGAGTTCAAAATCGAATACTATGTTCTGGTTCTTAATATCTTTTTTCATTAATTTTCCAGAATTAACTATATATACAGAGTGCTCAATTAAAAAAAAAACAACTTTGCATCATATCTTTGGAACTGTAACCGATTAAAAAAACGAGGACGCCACTGGATTTTATGTAAAATTCTAGAACAAACTTGCTTTTTACTTTTTTATCTTTACTAACAGCTAAGATAAAGAGATGTGCTAAAATCGTTAAAATTTGAAAGACACCCTGTACGAGACGAATCAAGCTAAGCACGGTCTATTTTCACCGTTGCAGTTGTTTCGTAAATCGAACTCGAGAATATGCCGTCAGATTTGCTCTATCTCTTGTAATTTTCCCAATACTGTTGAAATCCATCGAAAAGGCGCCACCCTGTACACATAAAAATTTAAAAAAAAAATGCGCTATTTTTAGGATATATTTTTTGCAGTTAATTGCATTTATTTCCTTAGTATTTGTAGGCAAAATCGTCTTAAGAAAACAAAAAGATCAAAATACCCTTCTACCGATAATTTTCCAAAACCCAATTAACAAGCAAATGGGGAGGCAATGCTGTGGCCCGTATTTATTAGTCTCTATTAAATTAGGTCAATTTTCCAATTAAAGCTATTTGGATCCTGCGTTGGGGATCTACCCGTTAAAGAAATCGTAAAAGGAAAACAAGAATTAAACGGTAATAAGTACCTTGAATTCCCCAAAACATTAACGCTAACGAAAAATCTTTTACCAAAAGTTGATAAAGTTAGAGAAAATATATACAGTATAAACTGTTTATAGCGACACCACTTATAACGATAATCCAGATATAATGACGAATTTTAATCAACTAATAATACCCTCCTTATTGCATGATTTTCTATTAATAAACTATTATAGTATAGGCAAATAATTATACACAAAACAAATAATAATAATAGGGAAACGTTAATCGGTACCCCCCGCACCATAAATAGTTGCCGACAAACTCTGCTATCGGCTAAATATATATATATATATATATAT
>JAHBCN010020094.1:0-15441 GCA_019359885.1 Listronotus oregonensis
ATCAGGGTAATTACCTACTCCCCCATTAACAACCTTAAAATTACTTTTTTTTCTACACAAACTTTTCCCCCCCTTTTAACCCCCGAAGGATAAATTTTCAAAATTGTAAGACATATCATTTTTAAGGTAATTAGTCCCCTATATCCAATTTTCTTTTTTTTAAGTCCAGAAAAAAAGAAGTTTTATACTTTCAGTCCCCCTTTAAAGGAAAATTTCCCCTTAATATCCTTTCCTGGCTAAATTTTTTTTTTCTGGGTAATGAAAACCCCTTAATTACCAACTTTCTTTTTTTAACCTTTAAAAATGACGATTTGACTATACAAACTCCCTTTCCCCCTTTTTTAACTCCCGGTTTTAAAAAATTTCCCCCTAGGAGTTAAAAAGGATAAAAAACAAATTTCCATACAAATTTTTACTCTTTTCTATCCCTTAGGGGGGAGTGTTTTCTAAAACCCTTTTTTTAACTGACATCTTCAACCCCTCCAATGTATCTTTGTCCAAAATTTTTTTTTCATAGGTTAGCTATTTATATACAGGATTGGAAGGCAAGGGTTGGGGGGCCAATTTTCATGTGAAGAGTAGGATACATAATATGGTATGATCCCAGTTAAAAAAAAGAAAAACAATAAATTTTCCCCTTTTCCCACTTCCAATACAATGACAGTTGACGGTGCCTACTTTTCGTTATGATATTGTCGACAGTGTTGTCATTTCGTAAAATATTAATTAGAATTTTTTTAAAAATTTTTTTTAAAAAAAAATAATTTTATAAAAATTTTTTTTTTTAAAAAAGGAATGCGCTTAAAAAAAAAAAATTCGTAAAAAATATTAGTATTTTAAAAGGTTTAAAAAAGATACTTAATTATATATAAAAAAAAAAAAAAAAAAAAAAAAAAAAAAAAAAAAAAAAAAAAAAAAAACACGTCTGGCAAACATTTTTTTTTTAGGTGCGGAGATTTTTAGTGCGATAAAAGGAGAGGAGGTAGTGGGTGACCGGTTGATACTGAGTAGTGTGTGCAGTGTTGCCAGATGAGATAAAGCAGAAATCGTGAAATACAATGACGAAAAATCGTAAAAAATTTTTAAAGGGGAGAGATTACAAATTTTTAAAAATTTTTTTTAAAAAGGAAAACAGAATTACAATGCTTAATACATTTATTAAACTTAATGTAACTTTACATTACACCAATTCAAATATTAAGACACTAAAAAAACGAGTAGGTAACATAAATTTCAAAATATTGTCCTAGCGTAATCGAGGCAATAGGCACTCTACATTATGCTCAGCCTTTTAGAATTTTTTTAAGAAAATTATTCCCCCCTTTTATTGCCATATAATATGTCACTACTACCTAATTTTCGTATCATTTTTTTTATTAAAAAAAAATCAAAAAAATTTTTTTGTCCCAAAAAAATTTTTTTCCAAATAAAATACTTTCGATGGTTTTAACTTATAAAAAATTTACGATAAAAAAGGACTGCGTGATAATGAAAAAAAAAAAATTGAAACCCCACCTTTACCTGCAATAAAGGGGGGAATCACATGTTTTCCCCTGCTGGAAAACCGCTTGAGGCGGGGTTTCCCCCTTTGTTTCTTTTGTTTGCCATTGTTATCATTCACTACGGGGAAAAACTAAATTAATAATTTAAATGCAATATTTTATTTTAAAATGATTTATTTAAAAATCGTTAAAATTGCTACCTTATTCTTAAGATCGTGAAATAGCTGGGCTGTAGTTGCGAAAGTCGATAGAATGACCTATAAATGGGACATTGGGTATGCGTATTGTCAACGGTCAACGGCAAGAATATTGTACGTTAATAGAGAAAGAAAATTTCTCAGCGGGCAGCAGGTTTTAGAGACTAGATACCACACACGAAATTATAACATTGAAAGTGCGTGTTGCATAGTTTTTTGCTTACAAATTAAATATAAACAAAGGAAAACCAGGATTCGGGAATAAAGGGGAAACAGAAAAGAAAACCCCAGATTATATTGCTTGTTTTAATCGTTGTTTTTTCAATAGGAGCAGTAATAGAATTAAAAAAAAAAAAATAAAAATCGGGGGGCCGGTGTCGTTTGGCTCCATTCGATTTGAAAAAATAAATATTACAGATAAAAATAACACTTTTTTTTTTAGTATAGATTTCAATAAAAAAAAAACCAAAAAAAAAAATTTTTGCAGAAAAAAAATAAAATAAGAATTTAACGGATTGAGTTTGACAAATATTTATTTTTTTTTTTTTCCCCTTTTTTTTAAAAAAGGGAGCTTGCTCCAATACTCATTAAAATTTTAAATGTAATTGTTTAGAAGAATGTGTTGCATACCCAAATATAAATTTATCATAACTTATTTAATCTGTGTGGGACTTTTTTTTGTTTTCGGGGGGTTTTCCTGTAAACCTTTATTCTTTTAAACTGCAATATTTCAATTAAATCCAGGTTATAATACTTAGTTTTGGAGAATACGTGGCAAAGGGGAAGGGCGACGTAATGCAATGTTTATGACCAACGCGGCAGTTTTTTGATTTTAAAAAAGGGTATGAATGGATATTTAATGGTTTTCCCCGGGTAATAAAGAAATTTTTTTGATTTAAAATTTATTGGCTAGTGCTTGCAACAGCTTTTAAAAAATTTATTTAAGTTAAAAAGAGAATATTTTTGTAATCATCATATTAACTTTTGTCCCAAAATTTATTTTTTTTTGCCAAATAAACCTATTTCTTTTTAAACTTTGTGTACATAAATTTATAATAGCTTGTATTCCAAATAAATAAATAATCGGGGGTAATACCATAAGAGCTTAGATTTAGCCGGGGATTTTTATGCTTGTTTTTGAATCTTACTTTCTGGAAATTTAACGGAAGGCTTCGACAAAATTACAAGAGCGAAGCTCAAGTAATTTGGTCGAACAGATCAGTTAAATTGCCTGAAAAAGTATGAAAAAAGAAGCAAAAAATATAGGCTTAAAATCTGAGCTCGAATGGTATTTGGGGAAAACAATTCCATAAATAAAAAAAATTTTAAAAAAACTGAACTCAAAATTTTATTAAAAATACAACAGAAAAAAAACACCAAATATTAATAACAAAAAATTTTTCTAAAGTAAACAATTATTGAAAATACCATTACTTTTTAAAAAATTTGCCCTTTCGGTTTTAATCTATTACTTATGCAGTTTCAACTTCCCGTGCAGATGTTTGTAATGCTAAATTTAAATGAGTGGTTAATGTTAGAAGCATGGTTGATTCAATATCCAAAGATCTACCTCGAAAAGGGTTTTTACAGTTGTTGTTACGTTGAGTTGTAAATAAAAAGGTTTTTTTGGGAAATTGATGAGGAATGCCCAGTTATCTTAATTACCTCTTGTTCACTAACACCCGCTTTAGCTAAATTTGACACTGTGCTGCAGGATGGGAATGATTAGTAATTTTTTTTTTTTTTTTACGCCCCGGCCCTTTTTTTTAGCTGATATTTTTCTTTCCCCCAATAATTTCGTTATTCCTATGGGAACATTTTTGTCCCAAACCCTTTTTTTAGGTATCATTTTTCCAAAATGGATTAGGTGTTAAAGAAAATCTATCAGTTAAAATATGATTTGGTCTATAAGATAACATTTTATAAAATAACCTTTAAACTCATATCAGGGTTTTCATGTTTGTTATTAGCCTTTTCTAACAAACTTTTTGAGCCACCTTGGCATGTTTTAGAAAAACTGTGTTTTATTCAATGCGGCCAGTTAACACCCCATTATTAAATGTTTTTTTTTAAAATAGTGCACCTTACAGTTTGCTGCTTTACCTCACCCAAGCCAGTTGTATGCCACAATATGGAAAAATTTCTTCAAAGGCCTATCGGAGTATTTTCTTTCCATACTAATGCCATTTTATCTATTTCACCTTTGGTTAATGCAACGCAACTTTCCTTACGCTTTGCCAAATCATTTTGCAACCCTTTTCGTTTAGAATTGCGAGCTTCACGGGCTTTTTTGAAGGCAGAGTCAGTGAAAGAATTAAAAATAACTTTAAACTTTTCAAAATACAAATTTTGTAACATTTTTGCAGTTGAAATCCACATGGTCTTGACAACATTCTCCTTATAATCTTCTCCATTTTTTTTTATATTGTAACCCCAATCCATCAGTATGTTTGCTAAATCTTTAATCGGTTGCTTTCTGTCTACATCAAAATTTCGCTCTTTGCAAAATATGCCAAATTGGTCCAAATTGATGATTGACTTTTCTTTTTATTTTTAGAAATACAATTTTCTATTTCTCTTTCTATCTCTGCGTCGCAGGTATTTCCAAATCGAGACATGATAAAAACTACTTCTGACAACGTAACCTTTTAATATGACGTACCGGATGCTTTAACAAATAAGTTGCAATTATTTCCATGATAACGTACCTAGTCGAAATTTATCCGATTTTTTTATCCAGTTGCACTACGATTTTTGTGTTTTCTAATGGGATTATTTATACATGAGTGGAATTGTCACCGTAAATTATGCCTAAGGAATTGCTTTCATGCTGAAAATATTAACTGTATTCCCAAATGGTAGATCTGCTACCAGATAAATTATATTTTCTGTTACCAAAATAATAGTATCTCTTAATTCGGTTTGCTTTGGTTAGTTTTGGTTACTTCTAATTAGTTTTGGTAATGTTATTTTATTGTCTGGTAATCAATTATATTTTTGAGTGATTGCACACACATTTACAGATAATATAATTGTTTTCAAATAGTTTAGCTTCACCAAGTTACTGATTAATTTCACCTGTTAAAAAAATGTTCTAAAAACAGTAATACATTTTTATATAATTAATGGGCCACTTAGTATTTTTTTTAACTTATATATGTCTTCCTGTTTTGGTAAAACGGTCTAAATTGTATGAACCTAAGTACAACTGCGATTGGAGCAGCCAAAGATCCAAACTGACCTACTTTTATTTGACATTTATAAACTGTTTATTAGAAACCTTATGAAAAATATATTTTTTTCTAAGAAACAAAAAAAGAACATGCACTGAGTAAACGACTGTAAAGATATTGTGATTTAAGGATGATTTTTAAAAAGTTGGTGACGTTAAAAAGCCAGAGAAGTAAAACTTTCGGTTACCTATTATAAACTCACTACGTCTTTAAGATAATGCCTTGACTAACTTCAGGCCAGAAGATACAAGGGGTTATTTTTAAAAACCCTCTTTGTAAATGATAAAAGCAAGATGTAAGATTAAAGGTTGTATCTACGGCCTTGTACTACCTTTGGGTTGACTTACTCGAGTCCACCTGGAATCAAAGTTTTGATATTTGATGTGATCTATTAAACTAAACTGTGATACACATTTAACGTTACTTTAATAACTGAACCGGCCAAACGCCTAAGAAAGTGCTCTCTGAAACAACTTTATAATTTTAAGAACTACTAATATATTTAAATGTTTTAAATTGCCTCATCCAGCGACTTGACTGGCTGCAAACCAAGTACAAGACTGCCTTAAAATACCCTCAGCTTATATATACAGGACTGCCCATTATACTGAGACCAGTTAGCAAAACTACATCCATATAAAATTTACGATGTTCAACAAAACCATTAGTCAAGGAAAATTAGGAAATCAATCGGAAATTTTTAAGGCCAGCAGATATCGAGATGCGGTTTTCTGCATTATGTTCAGAAAGCTCCCAAAAAAACCAAAAAAAGGTTTATATGGCGTGGTTATGCCACTTTTCAAAAAATGCATTCTAGTGCAATAAATGCATTTTGCATAATTACTTGCAATATTATAAGAACGACTGGAAACTCGGAAAAGTCGCTCGAAAATCGTTACTTGAGTGTTTTCGGGGATGCCCGAATTTAATTCTAGCATTACAATTATACGGGGCGCTCGGGGTGGCTCTGCGGGGGTGCCCGGCGGGTGATTGGATGGGAAATTGTATTGTAATTTCATTTTCTTATTTTATAAATTAAGACAGATTTTATCTTATTGTTTAAAACATTTTATATGTAATTTATTATTATTTACCATTTAAAATTAATTGTTGGGTTCCAAATTTTGGTTATTTTTTATACTGATTGAGCCCAAGGCCGATTTTACTAAAATTTTGTATACGGGGGTATTTTAAAGCAATGATTACTAATCTGAAGTCAAATTTTGTCGGAAACTCCTAGTTTTTAAGTTATAACGTACCACTCGGACCTAACCTCCAAACTGGAAAAAGATTTCTAAAATTCCCCCTTTTTAAAATTAGTTGCACCAGAAGTGGAAGATTTTATGGTAAAAAATTTAATTTCTATTTTTTTAATTGGATTGTGTAAAAATGGAGTTTACATTAATGGGATTTATTTTTCTTGTGTTCAAAAAAGACAATGTTGTCAATTACCTATTTAATTAATACCTCATCAACAAAAAAATATTTTATGAATATCTGACTTGTAAATTAAAACACCTTGCAATATAAGTGGAGGAGCCCTTATACATCCTTATCATAATGCACCTTTTACAAAATATTAATATAATGCTTTTACTTGCATTAAATGCTTTTTTGTGGGATTTGCCAATTTCTGTATTAAAGATAGTTTTTTCTTTTACATTTAATGCTGGTAAAATTAATTTAAATTCTGAATTTAGCGCCTTTCAGTTGTACCAGTTTATCTGTCTAAACATTTTTGAATGTGTTTTTTAACAAAACTATAGGATTGCTATAGGTAAATAATCATTAAAATAAGTTCATTTTGTAAAAAAAGATGTTCTACCATAATATTATTTAGTTTGGCTGTGACCAGGTTTAAGGAGGAATTTGAGGAAAGTTAGTGCATTTTTTAGGTTAGCTTCGAATAAAGTGTTATAACTTTTAAACTAGAAGTTTCCGACAAAATTTTACTTCAGATTCGTAATTGACGCCCCAAAAAACCCCGAAATACTAAATTTTAATGACATCAGCAGTGGGCTCAATAATTAAAAAATTACCCAAAAAAAGAAAAGTTCATATTATTTTGCACTAAGTCAACTTCTATTAATGCTAAATCTTTCTGACAGGAACCACAATATTAGTTTCCGGTCTTTCGTATATTAATTAATAAAGGTAAAAGTAAAATATGTGTTATCTTAAACAAAATTAGAGTTAAAAACTAAATTTTATACAATGTGCACGTCGAGTTTTTTCGGCACCATGAAATTTTATACACGTTTTTTTCTCTTTTATTATTCTGGTGCTATAAAAGGTAGGTAATCACTTTATTGTCTTACCCTGTATAGTATATAGTGTGCATCAATATATTCACACGGGATTTACAAAATGTTTTATTAATATTTTCTTAAGTATTTAACTAAAATTTGAATTCCTAACCTTCATATAATTATAATATTAAATTTTTTATTTTCAAAGTATGATAATAAAATTTTTATTTTGTAAATCCCCCTGTGTTTGTAATATAACTTAAAAAATAGGCTTTTTAGTTTTTATTCTCCCATTTTTAATGGAAATGCTAAAAACCAATGAAGGTTTAAACTATAATCATTAAGTAATAATACTACTTAACCTGTCATGTGTATTCTCAAGCAATAACGTATAAGTATATTTTTCAGCAGGTACCAAGGTAAGGCTGCGGTGACAATATGCCGTAGTTTTTGGACAACCCAATTGTGTAAATAACTGGGTAAAGCTGTTCCCGTGTGGAAAGTGAAATGTCGCAAGAAACGGGTCTTAAATTAAAAACAAAAAAAAAAGGTAAAGATCAATAATAAAAAAATATAAATTATTATTAAAAAATAAATATTAAACGACAAACAATAAACCATATACGATAGATGATAAACAATAATCGATAATCGGTAATTGATAATCGATAAACGATACTGGAGATAATTGAACGGTAAATACCTTTTGAAATAGATGTCAGATGCCAGATCTATTCTCGTAGCACACACCATATAATATTTGCTAAAACTGCCATAATATTACATAGAATTTACAAACATCTGTTTAAAGATTTGAGACATAAAACAAATAATTTAAAAAAGTGGGTTAATAAAATAAATAATTTGATGAATGACCGGGACTATGTATCTTTTATTTCTTTAAAGTCAACAAATTAATTTAAGAGGATTTTGTGGTACAAAATGTAATGATTAAAAAAATATGTTTTGTTTATTTTTTAAAATAGTAAACCGAAATTTCCTAATAAAAATTTTTTATAATTTATAAGATAACTGAAATATAAGAAGTTTCTCAAAATAAAAAACAATAATTGTATGTTTGTCAAGAATGAAGACCGCAATAAAAAATTGTTTTATGTAACCTTTTATTCATAGAAAAGTGAAAACGCAAATCTCTGTTTTCAAGAATAAGCGAAACCCTGTGACAACATATTAAAATCATAAATTTTGTACGCATACTCTTAAGTTAGGGTTTCCTAGGAGAGCGATGCCGTAATAGAGGTACCGATTTATGACGGCCTTTATATATTTTTCCACCAATAAATATGACGGTCGTTATAACGTTAAGCACAGATGTAAAGTTATAATTAAACGCGCGTTTTTGTCAGAATGACGAGAAAAATTGCGTTTCTTTAAAAATAAACGATTCTGATCTGGTTATAGCAGTATTTTTAGAAGGCGAAGAAGCTTCTTTATCAAAAAAAGATGCGAAGAGATCGAAAAAATCTCAAATCTTTAAAAATCGTATAACTGAAGGTGTTTATAAGAATTTAATTTACTTTTATTTTCAAGGAAATAATGTAAAATTTGGGGAACCTTTTCGCTTGACACCGGTATTGTTTGATTGTATATTAAATCATAATAAAGAAGATATTGTTTCATAACCATATAACCAAAATAATAATTCAATATCTCCAAAACAAAACATCTGTTTATTTTAGGGGTAAGTTATATAAATATCCATTTGGCAGCTTAAAAAGTTAAAAGAGTTATTTGTATTTTCTGAAGAGAGAAAAGGTACTAATGCAGTATGAGTGTGGTCAGAAACAACACCATATACGAGTAGGGAACATAAGTTAAAACAAACTTCCCATCCCCGCATTTTCATATTTTTCATTGTTCTTTGTGATCTCTAGTGCTCTAGTGGATACAATACAAACTTTAAAATACAAGACAAAATATACAAAAAAATATTGAAAATATTTTTTCTTGTATTTTACAGTAATTATTCTTTTATTCTGTCACAAAGACTTTTTTGATTAATTATTGTTAATATTATTTGTCATTTGAAAAACAGGTTACTTTAAAATAACTAGAAAACGAATGCAGATGTCAAAACGTGGTTTTCTTCAGAAAGTAAGTTTTTTCCCCTTTTAAATCTACAATAAAAAATCATATGATTATTTTTAACTTTCTCGAGAAAATCTCAAAAAAACGCCCTCTAGTTGGTGAACTAGAAACTAGCCGACATCAAAAAGGACGACATTTAAAAAAGCTTTAAATTTTCTTTTAAACGAGTATCTACTGTAACCACTTTAAATAAAAGATGTGGGACATAAAGCTATTTGGCAGTTGTAAAATTTGGCATCTTCCCCCACCCTTATTATTGGAAACACGACAAGAACTATTAAACCAAACTGATGCAGAGTTGGTTAGGGTTCTTGCTGATGTTATTAAAATTGTACCTAATACCAGCTAGTTTTGGGAAAAAATAAGTTTTTTTATGTACTGTTGCGGTTGCGCCATCTCGCGAAAGTTTTAGAAACTTGAAAATAATTTTTGGCTATTTTCCTTGACCACTTTTACTAAAAATATTTTCCCCAATGCTGTGCTATAAATAGTTTCTGATATACAGCCGGCGCACAGTGGCATAATACGAGTTAGGCTGTTTCAAAAATGGTTACAGAACGCTCAGCTTTACCCAATTTTAATTTTATTTTTTTAATGAAGAGCTCATAAAATTTATAAAAGATTGTCTAAGCCTTTTTTTGAGAATGTTTTTTTATTTTTGTGTGTGTGGCAACTAAAATTTTGAGTCTTTGGGTTAAACCTATTTTTTCTTAATATTTTGGCCTGAATATTGTTACTCGGTGGTCTTTGTGGTCACCAATAACGAATATGAGGTCGAAATTTGAAAAATATAAATTCAAGATCGCGGATCTAAAATGGCGGGTATTAAAATGGAAAAACACTTTAAATCTGGGGAATATGGATGAAACATTTTACCCAGGGGTTTTCGTGGTCACTAATCACGAATCTGGAGTTAAAATTTGAAAAATTTAAAATCCAAGAGGGCTAATCCAAGATGGCGGATTTAAAATGGCGCGTATCAAAATGGAAAAATACTAAAAATACGGAAAATATGCTATAAATGTTTTCTTATCTACAATATTAAAAATAAATAATATCAAGCGAAGTTGGTTAATATTAAAAAATTATACAGAATGCTACAAAAAAAAATTATATTAATTGAAAAAAAATTAAATATAAGATATATTATAGACGTTATAATTGTAATTGGAAAAATAAATATTAATGTATTTATAGTTATTAAAAAACTCAAAATTAAAAAACCGTTATTACTACTTTATGATTATATCTAAAAATTTAAAATAAATTATGGAATATGTATATTTTTGTAACGATTAATAAAATACCCACAAACGTTATACAGAGTGTATAAAAAAATTAATATTATTATTTAAATAATTATTAAATTTAATATATGCTTTTTTTAAACATTCTGTATATTATTTTTACATATTGTTATTAAATGTTTCATAAAATATATCAACTTATATGCTTTAAAAAATATATATTTAATAGCAAAATTTTCTATTTTAAGTTTTAACTAAAATTTTAAAAATTTATTATAATTTTTCCAAACATCCCGTATTTTTTAAATATATATTTAAATAAATAACATAACCATATATATCCTAGACCAAATTTTCGTTTTTTTATATACGTAAATAAAGTTTGCTACAATGATTTGAAAATTAAGAAAAAATGTTATGTACAACTTTTTTGGAACAGTCTGTATAATATTTATTAGTATCTCCAAAATTTTCAAATATATTTCACCCTATTTTTGAAACTCTTTATTTAAGAATAAGGAACTTATTAGGATTTTTATTTTTTTAGTTTTTTTACTATATTTCCTTTCTGACTCACCCGGTTTAGCAATAATATATTTTTTTTAGAAACTATTTATAAATATACAAAAATATTTTTTAATTTCGACCTCAAATTTGTGATTAGTGGCTGCCAAAACCCCTGAGTAAAATGGTTCATCCATATTCTCCGGATTTTAAGTGTTTTTCCATTTTTATACCAGTCATTTTAGATCCGCCATCTTAGATTTAGAGTTTTTTAAATTTCAACCTCATATTCGTGATTGGTGACTACAAGAACCCCTGAGTAAAATATTTTATCTATATTCTCCGTATTTTTAGTGTTTTTCAATTTTGATACGCGCCATTTTGGATCCGCCATCTAGGATTAGCCATTCTAGATTTCAAATATTTTAAATTTTGATCTTAGATTAGTAGTTAGTGACCACGAAAACCCCTGGGCAAAATGTTTCATCCATATTCCCCGGATTTTAAGTGTTTTCCATTTTGATACCCGCCATCTTGAATTTGGACTTTCTCAAATTTTGACCTCATATTCGAAATTGGTGACCCCGAAAACCTCCGAGTAACAATATTCAGGTCAAAATATCGAGTAAAAATAGGTTTTACCCAAAGACTCAGAATTTTAATTGCCACTTTTTTAAATTGAGACAAAATTTAAAAAAAATTAAAAAAAAAATCTCAAAAAAGAGCTTAGACAATCTTTTCCAAATTTCATGAGCTTTAAAAAAAAATAAATTTGAAATTCGGTAAGGCTGAGCGTTTTGTAGCCATTTTTAAAACAGCTTAACTCGTATTATGCCACTCTGCGGCGTTCTTTCTTATTTGGACCTAAGGTTGCATAAGGATAAATGTTTTGTAAAAAATAAAGTCATTTTTGATACATTAAAAAAAATGTTAAGTCTTACAGATCACGGGTGACATTTTTGAAAGGTAGTTTGCATGATTTTTATTTAATTTAAAGCAAAAACTAATGCTAAACTTAAATTTTATCTATTAATTAACTATTAGCTGCGATTTGATCAATATATTTTAAAAAATTTTCGAATTAGTAAAACGAATTTTATTTTAACTTTTATTAAAATCTCTGGTATTAATATAGCAATATTGCGCTTAATATTATAAAATCCTTTCACAATGGAAGTTTTCCCGGAAATATGTTAATAAACTCAATTGTGGTAATATTTAACGAGATACCTGCTACCGAATAGGGATATTTGCATATTAAGTGTTTTCGCCTCGCTGAACACATTGACACTTTTTCCCCTGCTGCATGACAATCGCATTTTAAATAAATAGACATTTTTCTTTTTTGGGCGCATATGTTGTGCTTTAAGAGATAAATATTTATTTATAACATATATTTCTTTTATATTGGTCAAAAAATAACAAAATAGAAAATAAAAGAAAATATATTATTTGTTTTACTACACTGTATCCGCAGTTGGTTCCTTTTGAAACATTTTTTATTTTAGATATTATGCTTTACCTATTATACTGGGTGACACAGTAGACATGTAACAGCCCATAACTCTTATTACTTATATAAGAATTAACAAAATCAAAAATATTTTTACAGCTTATTCTTCACATCTCAACGTCTTTTACGCTGATCATTTGTTATTGTCGCGTCATAGCCTACTAAAATTTTGGGAAAAAATCGATTTTGGCAGCCATTTTAAAATCAAATGACAAGTGTGATATATGGTTGTAAAGATAATTTTAAGGCGGATCAGGTAGGCCAAAAATATATACAGGATGCTATTTAAAATTTTAGATTTAGGGTTACTTCCGGTTAAACCGGAAGTGCAAAAATTTATTTCATTTAGTCATTAAAAGCGTGTCCTTATGACAGGTGCATTACCAAAATTTTAAAAATTAATTCTGATAAATAAAAAAGTTACAGTTAGGCTGTTACAGGTCCGCTGTGTCACCCGGTATAGTTCTGATTAGTAAGTAGACATGCCGATTACAAATAATAAATATTGTAACATCTAAATTTTTGAAAAACCAACAATAATGATGTATAGCAAAAATTTCAGGAAGAACATATCTTAATTGGTTCGGATTTTGACCTTTTTAGCTTTAATATTACCCTATATAAACCCTAACAAGGCAAAATACTTCTAAAGTAATACCATATGAAACTTTTAAACATCAAAAAGCAAATTTATTTTAATGAAAGTATTACATAAGCTATTTGAATTTCATCAGAGTTAGAAATATTATATTAGAATACAAAGTCCGAAGAAACCTCAAACCTGAAGATCAGGTTGGGCCGTCACATTTTTTTTTTAATTTGCAGGTATTCATGTGTACAATGATCTATGAAAATATCATATATAAAAAAATGTCCGCAAGGGCCTAAAAATGGACCTCGAGCGCCCGGAAATCCGTTTTTCAACTAATTTGGTCGATTCCCGAAATATATTTACGGTTCGTGTTTGGACGAAAATGAAGAGCAGTTTATTCACTGCAAAAATGATCACTTTTGTCAAAAATTTGATAGTTTTTGCAATAATCTTCCATAAATGCGCCGAGTATTTTTTACACCTGCCCCGCATCTCGAAAAGTGCTTTAAGCTACTTACATTTCCCCAAAGGACGGACTAATTTTTAAATACCTCACGTAAATGCATATTTTTGCATAATTAAAGTTTTTATGAAAGAAGGAATTTGCAATAATATCTTGTTACTGTTTCCTTTTGTTTTTTTTTATTATTAAAAACCGGCCAAAGTTAGTTTTTTTCGTATTTTGACCCCCCCATCAATCTGTTCATATTTTTTTTTTTAAAATAATTTTCCGAAAATTTTTTGGTAATGGGGCTTTGGAAGGGTTGAATACATTCCGAAAAGCTCAATAAATATTTTTTTTGTATTTTTAAAACAACATGATTTTCTTAGTAAATTAAAAATTAGTCCGTCCATTTGGAAAATGTAAGTGCAAAGCACCTTTCGAGATACGGGGCAGGTGCAAAAATACTCGGGACATTTCCCATTTTGAAAAACTATCAAATTTTTTAAAAATGGGGAAAATCTTTTTGCAGCTAATAAACTGTTTTTTTTTTTCGCCCCAAAACCCTCAAGTTATATTTCGGGAGATATCGACCAAATCATTGAAAAAACGGTTTTTCGGGCTCTTGACGGGCCCTTTTCAGGCCCTTGAAAATTTTTTAATATGATATTTTCAGAGGTTATTTTACCTAAATTAAAAAAAAAATTTTGATGGCCCCAAACCGTCTTCAGGTTCACACCTTCGTTTACTGTACTAAACCACAGAAAAGCTTAAAGCTTTATATAGTATTTTAACGCATTTGTTCCTCTCGAATACGAATCCGGTGTCAAAATTGACAGAAACTTCCTAATCTTTGGAAACAGATCTAAAATACCAAAAAGTCACCCAAAAACACCAGCAAAACTACAAAACAAAATTATTTTTTAAATACTATTAAATGAAGATTATAAAAAATAAAAACTCACACTCAGAATTAATACGACACGTTCTGTTTTTTTATACCCTCAACAAAATCAGCATATTTCAAAAATTAACCTACCTTCAAAATTGGTGTACAGGGATTTTGGAGGTCGCTGATCACGATTCGATAGATTGGCAAAATTTAAGATTGCTGGTCTAATGTGGCGAACCAAATATCCAAAACTCTTGATTTACGCCGAATTCGGTACATAGGGATTTTAAGGGTCGCTGATCATGTATTTGGGGTCAGATTTGCAAAATTTAAAATGATCCTTCTAAAACGCGACCTAACGAATACTTTACATTTTGTAGAAACTTTCCATGAGAGTAATCCCAACAAAAACATATAAAAACATTCGCCACAAAATTATAGAACATATTTAAAAATTATTTGGTTGTAGTTATTTAAGAAAAATATTACACTTGAATAAGAAAGTATAAAAATAAAATATGTATTATTAGTAAAATTTTGAATAGGAGGCCATGACTTGATATTTATTTCTAACTTTTAATTCTTAATAACTTTTCTATTTAACATTTTGTTATTTTTTTGAAATAAGAGTACTTTACTCTTAAGCAGATTTAATTTTTTTTTGCCATACCCTGTATATACTTTAAATTTTAATAAAGTTAACAGCGGCAAATATAGTTTAGAACCATGCACCAAGTTTTCTGAAAAATAAAATTTTCTGTCAAATTATAAATAAAAAGTTTTGCAGTTGTTACAAACCTAATGTACCACAGTAATAATATATATATATATATATATATATATATATATATATATATATATATATATAAATATATATATATATATATATATATATATATATATATATATATATATATATATATATATATATATATATATATATATATATATATATATATAT
>JAHBCN010020095.1:0-15382 GCA_019359885.1 Listronotus oregonensis
ACCGAAAAGACAACATTTTAAAAAGCTTTAAATTTTCTTTTAAAGAGTACTCACTTAAACCACTTTCTATTAAACGGTGGGAGAAAGAGCTTTTGAAAGTTGGATTATTTATTATCTTCTTCACCCTGATTATTGGAAACACGTAAATAGTACCTGGTACCACGTACAGGTACCAGAAGTCAAGATGAGCCTGATCCCCCTCCAAATAAGAGGGGTCCTTGTATATAATGCAAAAAACGTAAAACACGGTATTTTTGTAAATTTTACAAATGCTGGCTTAGCATGAAACATATTTTAGCCTGCTCTAGAGAATGTGAAGAGAAATGAAGTTTGGGTTGATGCAGTTTCTGCAAGGAATTTTTTTAATGACACCTATTTGATTTTCTGTTAGTTTTAAGTTTCCACTATCAGAAGAAAATGTTTATGTTTCGCATTTTGCGTTTTTTTTTTCTGTATTTATTTATTTTTTTTAATGAAATATTTTAAATAAACTTTTTTCAAGTTTTTTTATTTAAATAAAATTTAAAAAGATTTTTTTTTCTATGTAAAAAAAATTAAACACATGTAAGAACTAAATAATAAAATATATTATTAAAAGCGAACAAGCACTTCGCCATATTTGTTTTTTTTTTATCTCGGGACAGTCCACGAAGACTGATGCCTAAGTACTAACGTACCGTGGGTGTCTTCAGTGTGGTGAGAGGGAGTTTGTTTACACGGGACTTAAATTTTTGGAGATTGGGAGGAGAAGGAAAAACTTCTGGGGGCAGCAGGTTCCATAGTCTTGACACTCTAGGGATAAAGGAACGAAGAAAGCGGGAAGTTCGGGGCCTCTCTAACTGAACTGTAAAAGGATGCATAAAAGTTGCACTATGTGTTGCTCTGTTGGGAGCTGCCAGAGAAGGAATTATACTGGTCAATTCCTCTGAGCAGAAGCCGTGAAAATACCTATAGAAGAGCGACAGATCCCCTACAGCTCGACGATGGGCAAGAAGAGGAAGCCTTTCTGTGAGCGTTGGATCATTAATAAGACGAACGGCTCTTTTTTGAATGGAGTCCAAAATGCTAAGTGTTGTAGAGGACGCCATTCCCCAGACATGAGAACAATATTCTAAAGAGGGTCTGATTTGGGATACATACAGAGTGTACAGATTGGAAGAAGAGAAATATTTTCTGGCTCGGAAGAGGAATCCAATCTTTTTTGAAGCTGCCGAAGCTATGGATGAAATAAATATGTGCCAGTTGAGATTATTCTCAAAAGTAACGCCGACTAGATTAAACGACTCTTTGTTCTGCAGAACTTGGCCGCTCATATGTAAGGGATGAGCATTCGCAGACTTTTTTCGCGACAGCGAACATGACTGTGTTTTCGAGGCATTAAACTGAACAAGATTTCTGGCGCCCCAATCCAAGATAAGTTTGAGGTCTTGTGAAAGAGATATCTGCATTGACCTGCGCTTGTTTTCAAAATCAGAATTACACGGTGGCTTAAGAAATTAAATACTAGAGTGGAGGTACTATCGTCAGCAAAACTATTTATGAGATTGATTGTGGAAAACAGAAGATCGATAATGTGTAGAAGAAACAGCGTGGGTGCCAGCACTGAGCCCTGGGGCACCCAGCATTGATTTGGTAGAAGCTGGAGAAATGACCATCTACACTAACTGATATACGTCGATTAGTAAGGAAACTGGAAAGCCAGGAGCAAAGCTTAGGTAGAAGACCGTAAGAAGGAAGTTTGTTAAGAAGCCCATCATGCCAGACCTGATCGAAAGCTTTGGATATGTCAAGAGCAACGATTTGGTATTCACCAAGAAACTCAAGGGACTTGTTCCAGTTGTGTGAGACAAAGGAAAGAAGATCAGCTGTGGATCTATTGTGACGGAATCCATATTGTCTATCATGTAAGATCTTTATATGTTTTTCCAGATACTTTAGGATTTGGGAATTAATGAATTTTTCCATTACTTTGCAAACAACTGAAAGAAGAGATATAGGTCTATAGTTGGAGGGAGACTTTTGGATCCTTTTTGGGGACAGGTTGCACACGTGCAGCTTTCCAACTCTCCGGGAAAATGCCTGTGTCGTAAGAGATACGAAAGAGGCGAGTTAAGATGGGTGCAAGCTCGGGAGCACATTTTTTTAAGACGATTGCTGGTATGCCATCCAGCCCATTTTATATGAGAGGAACAGGGACAATCGAATTGGAGAGGAAGATTAATAGGAGGATCAAGCGTAGAATTGACAGCAAATTGTTTGGCAAATAGTTCGGCTTTTCCTTTGGAGGTAGAGACAATTCCATCTTCAGAGATTAGGGGTGGAAAAGAATTTGTGCAAAAGTTCTGACTAATATTTTTGGCAAAGGACCAGAAAGCTTTACTGCCATTTGAGCAAGAGAGAACTTTATCCTTTATTCGATTGTAAAAACGGTCTTTTGCTTCTGAGATGGTCTGATTATACTGATTTCTCGCTTCGATGCTAGCCTGTCGATTTTCGGGACTGGGGTTTTGAAGAAACTTTTTGTGGGCTTGAATTTTTAAAAGTCTGGCTTTGTCACAGGATTTATAAAACCACGGTTTGTGATTTAAAGTTATGGGGTTCTTTTTAGTGTGGGGAATATAGGTCTCACTGCCTAGTTGAATGGTTTCGGTAATTTGTTTCGGTAATTTGTTTACATATTTCGGAAGGATTTACTCTTGATATTTTAAATAGGTCGTACACCGTAGTGATATATTCAAAAACTTTTTCTTGTGCAATCTTAACTACAACGTTGGGTAGTAAAAGTAGTCTAGGAACTGACACATCGATCCCCTAGTTCAAAATCATATTAATTACCGGGAAAAGGTGGTGTAATTAGGACGATATTGAAGAAATTATAAAGTTACACTTTCATTGACAAAAAAAATAATAAATAAAATGATTGTAAACTGTGGTATCGAATTGTACAGGTCGGTAGGGGCGCCAAAATTGTAAAACTGTGTAATAAGCTTTTGGTAAAAATAATTCTTAGTCCGGGATGCAACCGCAAAATGCGAAGCCTATAGGAGAACCGCATGAATTTTTTTTTATGTTACTATGAACAATGGTCAATTTAAAGCGGCACTGCTGCTTTAGCTTAGCGGGTTTAAATTGCATTTTTTTTACCTTAAAAAAAATCGTGAAAAATCGTTTTTTTTTTAATATAACTCAAAAACTATTGATTTTATAAAAAGAGTAGAATAATTAAAATTGATAGTCTAATAAAACTTCGTCAGTTTTTTTTATCTTTTTTTTTGTAGCCCTTTTAGTTTTTAAGATATTAACGATTTAAATTTAAAATAAAAACGCAAATATCTTTAAAACTAAAAGAGTTACAAAAAAATGTAGCACACAAAAAATATACCTCTTAGTAAGTTCTATAAAAAGAGTTATATACATTTTTTTAGAAAAATAAGTATTAAAGGTAATATATGGTAAAAGTAAGTATACCAGCACCGATCCATTTAAAAACTAAAAACTTATTCATTAAATGAAACAAACTAATACACATGTGCCTTGAGGCAATGGGGGATAACCTGGTAGCACGGATATTTTATTTAATTTTTTTTGGTCAAATAACTGTACCCATTCAGATCTACTTAAAACTTTAACTAAAATAAAATTTAATCTTTATTTAATAAAAAAAATGCGTTATATACCTGACAGGACGCTTAACCATTCTCGATCTTCTATGCTACTATGTGTATAGCTCATCGTTTAAATATTTTATTATCAATTTAAATATTAATATCACTAATTTTTTAAAGACAGTTACTTGTACAGAATAATCTTGATA
This sequence comes from Listronotus oregonensis, assembly GCA_019359885.1. NCBI lineage: Eukaryota > Metazoa > Arthropoda > Insecta > Coleoptera > Curculionidae > Listronotus > Listronotus oregonensis. The sequence continues at coordinate 3,815 of JAHBCN010020095.1, forward strand.
AAATTTTTATCATAATTTTAACACATTTTTTTTAAATAGTTTGTTTAGCATTAAACTTTTAAAACATTTCTCTAATTAAGCTATCTACTTCTTCTAGGCTTAAATCCATTCTTATTTAAATGATGGCATTTTCCCATTTATTTGCTACTGGTACAAGTAAGTATACAAGCACCGAAATATTAAAAAACTAGTTCAAAATGTTCTATTCATTGAATGAAACAAACTAATACACATGTGCCTCGAGGTAATGGGGGATAACCTGGTGGCACGGATATTTCATTTAATTTTTTTTGGTCAAATAGCTGTACCCATTCTGATCTACTTGTGACTTTAACTAAAATTAAATTTAATCTTTATTTAATTAAAAAAAAATGCCTCCTTTATCTGGGTGTTATATACCTGACAGGACGCTTAACATTTCTCGATCTCCTATGCTACTATGTGTATAGCTCATCGTTTAAATATTTTTGTTATCGATTTAAATATTTATATAAATAATTTTTTAAAGACAATTACTCGTTCATAATTTTCAGGTAGTTGTTTTCGACTTATATTAAAAAAAAACAATTTTTTTAAGGTAAAAAAAGATGCAATTTGAACCCGTTGAGCTAAGGCAGCAGTGCGGCTTTAAATTGACTAAAGGTCATAGTAATATACACTGCGAAACTTATTTAACGCACAATCAAAAATTTGTCTCAACTTTGATCTTATGTATTTTCGTTATTTTTTGTTCGATTTTATTGATTTTTTTGTTAGTTTGTAGGTTTTTCTCTTAAGAATATCACTACGCTAGGTGTTTTGGGTAAAAAGTTTTTTTGGTATTATACCGAGTGTTAATAAAATGGTTTTTTTTTTGGAAAATTTGAAACACCCTGTAGCATATATTAGCTATTTTAAGTTACTCCAATTATAGCTAAATTAAAGCTTCTACTTTTATTTACATTTTCTTTTTTTATTTTTTTGTTTATCTCTTTTACTTCATAAGATATCCAATTTTTTGTTATACATGATTTTTATTAAATTATTTTACTTTTTTTTGCTAAGTACTCATTACTTATTAAACTAAACTAATCCCTCATTTTGCTTTTTGGTTTCCCTTGATATCTGAGTTACTGCGAGCGAGTCAAGGTCTAATAAGACATGAAACAAATTTAAAAAAAAACACAACCTTAATTGTACGAATTGATTTAATTAATGAAACAACAATTAATAACTTACTAAAAAAACAAATTTATTACAGAATCAGTATCTGGTGTTTCTACCCCTGCAGCGAATGACCTCTCCACATCTGTTATTCATGCTTAAAATTAAGGTTCTTATTACATTTTGTTCTAAGTCATTCCATAATTCGACCAGACGTTCGGACAATTCTTGTAAATTTTGTGGTTGACGTCCTTCACTTCGTAACCGTCGACCAATATAATCCCAAAAATTTTGGATGGGATTTAGGTCGGGGCTACGGGCTGGCCATTAGATGTAATTTATTTCAACTTCTGCAAGATAATTTCTTACGATTCGAGCAGTATGACAATGCGCGTCCCCATTGTCATGCATGAGTAAAAAATTAGGTCCTATATAGGGTGCATAAGGCACAACATATTCTTCAAGAATATCTGTAATATCTTTCAGAATTAAGACTTCCAATCACAATTACCAACTCGGTTCGACCCGTCAAAGATATTCCACCCCACACCATGACGGATCCACCTCCATATAAAGTTATGTGCAAAAAATTGCATTGAGTGTATCGCTCACCTGGTCTGCATTAGACGCGGGTACGTCTGTCACAATTAAACAAGTTAAACCTCGACTCATTAGTCCAGAGAACACGTTCCCAATCTGCTTCCAACCAATTTACATGCTCATTAGCAAAATTTAATCTGGCTCTTCGATGATCTACTGTTAATGCAGTCCTGGGTCTTAAATGTGCTTCTCTTAATCGTCGACGCACAGTTTGGACACATATGAGTGGACCACCTGCACCTTGAAGTTCTGATCTTAAATTTCTTGCAGTTGTAAATCGTTGTTGCACAGCACTTACTCTTAAAAAAACAATCTTGGTTAGGAGTTATAACACGGCGTCTACCTTGACCGGTCCGCCTGGAATGTTCTCCTGTTTCTGCAAACCTTGCAATAACCCTCGCTATAGAGCATACGTTAATTTTCCAACGGTGCCGAACCAATCAGAAGGCACTATCATCAATCTGAACCGAAGGGCACTTCGTTTGGCATCGGATAAAATCGCTTCGTAGAATCCATTGGATCAATTGGATGTTTGCTGATTTCCCGCGTATATTTCCATGCTCTTGTTCTTTTTAGAATTATTATTGGAAATTGAGCCTCGACAGCGATTTATTTATTGCCAAAGCATTTGGTTATTTATTTCAGGCCATTAGACCCGTAATATGGAGCTGGAAAAAAGTAAGTTTATTGCTCTTATTTGATATTTCTAGGTTATGATTCAATTTAATCTTGTTTTATTTATTTTTAGGAATAAACTGACGACTTGCCAATTTTGCAACATAGAATTTTCAAGTATATCGACTAAAAACCGACGTATAAGAACAAAACACTCAGACCAAGATATAGTTTCTACATCAGAAGGATCCAAAAGAACTCAGCATATCATATGCCCAATTTGCATAAACCAAACTTCTTTTCCATTCCATACAGACTTGATTAAACATTTAAGTACTTTTCATAACTTAACTATAAAAGAATCTACTTTGTATTTTAGGAATTTTGAAGTTTTCAGCTTGGAGGACCCAGGAGAATAGAGAAGTAGACTATGTTTGCCGTACAGGAAGAAAATATGCACACGGTGAAGAAAAGAAAGTATATGAGTGTAACAGAAGTGATTACAAAGGTGCTTGTGTAGTGATGTATAAGGAAGTATAATTATTGTATGGTATTATTCTTTTTTAGGATTTGCCAGCACAGCTCAAAAACGTAGTGTGAAAAGTGGAGGTAGTATTCATATTCATGGAACATGTCCTTCAAGAATTATGGTTAACATTTTAGCCGAGGGTAAATATTTTTTAATAATGTTATTACTACAGCTAATCTTTTAATTTTCTTTTAGGATCTGTGACTGTAAAGTTTGTTGAAACTCATGTGGGGCACACTGATGAACTAAGGACCAAGAGATTATCTAAAGTCGAACAAGAGACAATTGTTCAAAAATTAACTGCAGGTGTATCGAACCAAGGGATAATTGAAGATTCACGTATAATCCAAAATGATCAACTCGAGAGAAAAACCTTGTAACAGAACTAACTATGGATGTAATGCTTGTTAACCGTTTGGTTAATAATTAGTATAGGTTTTCTCTGATTGTGCCATCTTTTCTGTTAATTTGATTGCGTTAAAAAGATTGTTAAGTGGAAGTATGTAGACCTGTCTTCCTTTATGGTTTAGCTAGTTTATTCTCTTTTATTTGCCTTAAGTTAGTTTAATTTAATTTATTTTGTTTGGAATTTAATTTTGTTGAATTGTTTTGTACCATTTAGAATATCTTATTCTGTAGTGTAGGTACTGATTTGTAAATAAATAAATAAATAACATATACAGGATGTTTCTTAATAACATGCTAATATTTAATGGGGTGATTCTTGGACTCTTTTAAGAAAAAACTCATATGAATGTATGTCCTAAACGTCTTCTCTTTTGAGATACAGGGTGTTAAAATTTTAAGAAAAAAATATTTTTTTTATTGTCATTTTCATACCACTTTAAATATTTTTATGAAAATTGCTGTACGGCGTTTATGCATTAAAGAGCATTTTTTAACCTAAGAAACATTTTGAAGAAATTATTGTTCAAAGTTACATAAATCGTTTTTGATGCAAATAAGTGAATTTATTTTTTTTTATGGGAAAACGGTGAATCGAACGAAAAAAAGTCAAGTAACCAAATTTGTTTTAAATTGACTCCAAAAATAATTTTTATTTTAAGAGAAAGCAGTGGCGGACTACTTTTTCCTTCAAAAATATCTAGTCAGAGTCCAGTACGGACGCCACTGTTGGAAATAAAAAATGTTTCTTAGGTCAAAAAGTGCTCTTTAATGCATAAACGCCGTACACCAATTTTCATAAAAATATTTAAAGTGGTATGAAAATGACAATAAAAAATTTCTTAAAATTTTATCACCCTGTATCTCAAAAGATAAGACGTTTAGGACATACATTCATATGAAGTTTTTTCTTAAAATGGGTCCAAGAATCACCCCCTTAAATATTAGCATGTTATTAGAAACACCCTGTATAGGGCACTATAACAATAAAAGCTGAATTATAAAATTTAATATGTATAATATCATTTATTTATATTTCTATTTACCCTAAAAAACTAATAAAATAGTATAAACACATACACATTGTAACTTTTATTTTAAAACCTATACAATAATCTACAATACCTAAATAATAATTATTCTAATCACATAGTCAAACTAAAGGATCATAAAATTCATTCACCAATCTATCAAGAAAATAAATGGCGCTGTTAGCCTCGAGTGGTCGATTTACAGTTTAAACTTGGCGCCATTGTCGTAACTGGCTGCGTCGTTCTCATTGGCCGGCACCGTTGGAAAATTAACGTATGCTCTCGCTATAGTGGTGTGCCACACTCCTAACCTACGAGCTATGCGGTTGTAACTCCACCCTTCATCACGTGTTAAATTTCTATTTTGCCGTTCCATTATTATTCACTAATTATTGCTGGACTGTCAACAAAAAACCGATAACACAAATTTCACTTTATTTTCCATAGCCTTCCAAAATAAAATCCAATTGTCACTTTATTTTCCAAAGCCTTCTAGCTGTTTAAGTTTTTGATAAATGGATTTTAAGTAATAAAAACACGTGGTGTTTCAAAACAGTGTATTTCATAAAGTAACAGAGATAAACAGAAAAGTAAAAAAAGAAAATGTAAATAAAAGTAGAGGCTTTAATTTAGTTATAATTGGAGTAACTTGAAATAGCTAATATATGCTACAGGGTGTTTCAAATTTTCCAAAAAAACCATTTTATTAACACTCGGTATAATACCAAAAAACTTTTTTACCCAAAACACCTAACGTAGTGATATTCTTAAGAGAAAAACCTACAAACTAACAAAAAAATCAATAAAAACGAACAAAAAATAACGAAAATACATAAGATCAAAATTGAGACAAATTTTTAATTGTGCGTTAAATAAGTTGCGCAGTGTAAAAAAAAATATGCAGTTCTCCTATAAGGCTTGGTTTTTTCCGGTGGCCTCCCGGACTAACTGTTTTACTATACGCGATGACTCTTAGTAAGTCTATTTTTGGTATTTTTTGGCTGCAGTTTAATTAGCAAATACCTACCCTCGCGGCTCGTATAAAGCCGGAGTCTCATGCGTCCGATTTTCGACCATCCGACGTACGAAATATCCAGTCAAAAAAAAAAAAAGAAAATAAGAGCATTTTAAAGGTCAACCTGTGAAACTGCAATGAAAAAGAGGAAATAATAACCTATCGGAACTAAAATATTATTTAACGGAAAAAGAGAAAGTGGTTGTTGAGTATGGGGTAAATTTGGGTTAAGGTTAAAAATTTTTAAAGATTTTAAATTATAACTGTTTATTTTAATATTCAATATAAATTGAAATTACCCCAACAAAGTAAATAAAGTAGGGTTAGAAGACCAGAAAGAAACGTCCGACATCGTACAAAATTAAAATTAATTTAACTTCATCCGACGTCGGATAAAATGTTAAAATATTTGGATGAAAAATGGCGCCATGTTCTGACCAATCAAAATACTTTCGGATGATCGGACCGTCGGCAATCGGACGCATGAGACTTCGGCTTAAAAAGTGACCTCTTGAACGACATGGTACATCACATGGAAAAAATATTTTTATCGTTTTATTGCTACTTTTTTTAGACGAGAAAATTACAATTTAATTATGTACGTAGACCTTCACAATATTTTTCATTTTAAAAATGATTAATCATCTTTTTTTTTATGTTTTGGTGGGTGTGCTAAGGGAAAAGCATGCTATATTTCAGTAATTTTTGACATTTTAGAAAGGTAATTAATGTGCATATGTAATTACCTAAGTTGATAAGAAGTTTCCGTTAATTAGTTTTTTAAATGCTTACTTTAACTTGCTTCTTTTTTTCGTTTATGTATACCTATAAAAGGCAACAAACAGTAATTAAGAGGCATTACAATTATTCAAACCAAGATGAATCAAAAAACACTATCCCTATTATTCTCTGCCCTTTGGCTAGTACATTTGTTCATGGTAAGAAGTATTTTTGTAATATAATAGTTTTGAAATAGTTATTTGCCCAAGAAGTACGCACAGTAATATTTTTCCGTGAAAACAATATTTTTTCTACGAGCATCTGACAACAACAAAAATAAAAAAGTTAATATTTTTTAAAAAATCTTCAAAATAGAACTATAACAATTTACACTTGCACTGATAATAATATAAGAAAATAAAATTACTTTTTATTAAATATTTATATATATATATATATATATATATATATATTTTTCTTACTATTAGAGCCATATTTATTAAAAAATAAAAGTCATGCTTTCATGTTTAAATATGCTAAAGATATTTTGAGAATTTTAAACGTTCGTATTTTGGTGTAAAAATGATGGTGTCTTTGACAAAATGTTCTCCGATTTAAATTAATTTTAAACAAAAGTTTAAAAGGTTAGAAACCAAAATAACAGAGAAAAATTTTGTGATGTTCTGGTGTTTTGTGTGTGCTTTTAAAACTTTAAAGATATTTTGGTTACTTCGAGTTAGTAGAAAAAAATTGTAGAAGTCATCCTAATAACTATTGTGGTTATTAAAACAACACAACAGTTTCCACATAAGTATTAGAGGTAAACTATTTTTTTATTATATTTGTCAAAAAAATAATATACTTTGATGTTAGTTTCAAATTTCTTTTAAGAATTTGCTTTGTTCGCCTATAAATGAAAATATTCCATAATTAATAGACTTTCTTGTTTATTTAAATTTTTGCAGTAATACTTGCAGATTTAAAATCATGCATAAGCAAATATATTTTAAAAGCAAATTTAAATAATTTAGGAGACATTTTTACACCCTAAGCTGTTTAATTTTAATTAAAATTTTAACTAGTTGTGTTTTATTTAAAACAATTTTATTATTTTTATAGCATATGTTAATAAAAAAACACAATTATTTTATTAAAAATATAAAAATGTAGAATCTAGCAAATAAGTTTCACTTTTTTAAAAATATATATATATATATATATATATATATATATATATATATATATATATATATATATATATATATATATATATATATATATATATATATATGTATATATATATATATATATATATATATATATATATATATATATATATATATATATATATATATATATATATATATATATATATATATATATATATATATATATATATATATATATATATATATATATATATATATTAAGGGGTGGCCCACCCCATTTCCTGGTTTGTCTAGAGAAAAAACGAGTTAAACCTTTTAGCACGGTCATATGTGGGCCATGAAGCATATTTCAAAATTATTTTGAAATATACAGGGTGACCCAAAAAAAGTATCTACATATTAAAGTTATATTTTTTCTTATGGAACACCACATATTTTTTTATATTTTTGGATACTATAGACCAAATAAAGGTGAGTTATTGTTATATTTCCCATACCTAAAACTGACCGTTTCTGAGGAATTTAGAGAAATTTAAAAATACAGACCATAATTTAAAAATTATTTACACCCTGTAACATATAAAGAGCTGCTCGTAATTAAATTTATTGCTTAGCTCAAGGTTAAAGTTAACTATCACATAAAAGTTTTACTTTAATAATATACAGAGTGTTAAAAAAAATTGCCTCAAAGTTTGGACACACATTTTATTAAATAACTTTTTTTAAGTTAAATGGAACACCCTGTATTAAGTCGCCTATTTTAACTCGGAACTAAATTCCCTTTAAAACCATATTAGGGTTTTCTAAACCTACTCTTTTGTTTTTATGCAAAAGGCGTTTGTATATTTGATTTAGAACACCCTGTATTTCAATTAAAAAACCTTTTTATTAAGGATCGCGTAGATTCCTAAAAGCGCAAGTTTAAATTTTGAAAATAAGATGTATTCAAGTAAAATGCACCCAAAAAAGTAATAACTCCAATTTATTGTCATTTCTAAAATATTAAAGCATTCTTAAAAATGAGGATTGAAATATAGTAGAAGGCACACCTGTCCTAATTGTTGAGACGAAATAATATTTCGTAATTTGGTAAATTGCCCTTGTTTCTTAGCAAATGTATCAGACTTAATTTTTCATAATAACGGATTATTTAACAGACATAACTTTTACTACTACAGTGACGAAAATCCTTATATTTTTGGAACCCTTGATCACCAGCACAGATGGTCTGTTAACGTGTGGGGTGGAATAATTGGAACACGAGTAGTTTTATTTTACCATAAGTCTAATACATTTGCTAAGAAACAAGGGCAATGTAACATATTTCGTCTCAACGATTTGGACAGGTGTGCCTTCTACTATATTTCGATCCTCATTTTTAAGAATGCTTAATTGAGTATATTTTTGCCTGCATTTTAGTTGAGATACATCTTATTTTCAAAATTTAAATTTGTGCTTTTAGCGAATCTACGTGATCCTTAATAACAAGGTTTTTTAATTACAATACAGGGTGTTCCATTTTTAAGATAAATGATAAGTCAAATATAAAAACGCCTTTTGCATAAAAACCAAAAGAGGTAGGTATAGGAAACCCTAATATGGTTTTAAAGGGAATTTAGTTCCGCGTCAAAATAGGACACTAAATACAGGGTGTTCCATTTAACTTAAGGAAGTTATTTAATAAAATGTGTGTCCAAACTTTGAGGCAATTTTTTTCAACACTCTGTATAATATTATGGTAAATTTTTTATATGATACTTAACTTAAACCTTGAGCTAAGCAATAAACTTAATTACAAGCAGCTCGTTATATGTTACAGGGTGTAAACAATTTTTAAATTATGGTCTGTATTTTTAAATTTCTCTAAATTTCTTAGAAACGGTCAGTTTTAGGTATAGGAAATATAACAATAACTCACCTTTATTTGGTCTATAGTATCAAAAAATATAAAAAAATATGGGGTGTTCCATAAGAAAAAATATAACTTTGATATGTACTTTTTTTTTGGGTCACCGTGTATATTTCAAAATATTTTTGAAATATGCTGCCTATGGATCCACATATGACCGTGCTAAATTTTTTCCCGACTCGTTTCATTTCTCGTAGAAAAACCGAGGCGAATGGGGTGGGCCACTCCTGTATATATATATATATATATATATATATATATATATATAATATATATATATATATATAATATATATATATATATATATATATATAATATAATATAATATATATATATATAATATATATATATATATATATATATATATATATATATATATATATATATATTTTATATATATATTATTAATATAATATATATATATATATATATATATATATATATATATATATATATATATATATATATATATATAAATATATATATATATATATATATATATATATATATTCAAGGCTCATTTAATTTTTTTCACTTAATTTCAATAAACCTAAACGCACAAAATCTCCTCCAAACCACTATCCTCTCGAAAGGTACCCATCACTAAAGCGGCGATAGCTCTTAGGATCGCAATTATTTATCGAGATCTATCAAAAGAAATTTTGTCTCGAATTAATCTCTTGGCTTTATCTCCCCAGGGAACATGAGTCTCGTGCAAAAGATACAAAAATATATCAGACTAGAAATTCACTTTATTTTTTGCGTTTTTTATATTCAGCAAGAATACAAGCTATATCTAATGACTTTATTATTTTTATATTTACTTTTTGACAAAAAAAATGCAGTTCGTGCCCCCGACATAAAGAAATAAAGAATATTCTCAAACGTACGTTTGTTTTTGTGGATTGCCTAGCTTTATTGGAGCCTCTTGGGGTGTGTCGAAATTGCGCTCAGTGGGACAAAGGAACACTGTGCGACTCAAATTACTGTACATCTCATATAGTTTACCCATTTAAGCTTTTAATTCTCGTCTTAAATTTGCCAATTGATTCCTCTTTTTGGATTTTTGATTTGGTTTTTTTTCGTAAGTTTGTCTCCAAACCTTGATTTTTTAAAGGCGCAAAGATGATCATAGGGGCACAAAATTAAGTTTTGGCATGCTTTTTTGAAATCCCATTCTTGATACTTCCCGGTCGCGGGAGGAAGGATTCCACGTAGCACACCTAGCGGACATTAGAAGAACTCGAAACGAAAATGACGCCCGATTTTCACGTTGAAAAAAATTTGGGGAAAAAAAAGCCGTTTGTTTTTTAGAACTAACCATGACCGACCTTTTAGACAAATTCAAAAGTTTTTAGTTCTAGTCGGTCATGGTTAGTTCTGGTAAGCAAAGCGTTTTTTTTTATCCCAATTATATTTCAGACGACAAAATTTTTGTTTGTGCGCACGTAAATTCGTATTCCTAATGAATAACAGAAGGTTTTATACCAAATATTAACCATATAATAAAAATAAAAAAACCGTTTTGTAAACAATTACCAACGAAAGGAAAACGCTCACTAAACAATAAAAAAAAATTTGGGTTGGAACTTTTTTGGTTGCCTAAAATTCGCTAGAGGCGTCAAAATAGGGAAACCTTCCCCCCGCGACCGGGGAAATCTCTTGATAGGCCCCAAAAGAATGTCTGCGTGAAAAAAGAGAGGAAAAATTTTTCCTATTTCCAAAACGGTCAAATGTCCCAAATTTTAGAAAAAGGGCTTACTCCCAAAAAGGGGAAAAAAAAATTTTTCCACAAAAAAATTTTCCAGAATCATTTAGGGAATATGATAATCTTTTTTAAAATTTTTAAATATATTTTCGAACCTCTGGAAAAATGGCCAAATAAAAATTCTGAAAAAAATCACACTTATTCCTGAATGGCACTGAATACTTTTTGTGCAAAAAATTTTGTTCTGTAAAAGCTATTTTATTTAAAAATAAAAAATTGACCTATATTTTACCGAAAAATGTGTCAGCTTTGAAAAAAAAATTATGGATCAGAAAGTCTTTGAGATCTTTACCCCAATAAATGCTAGAAGAACATGTCCGCCGAAATCTAGAAAAAAGTTATACAATTTTTTACCTAAATCTCAAAATTTTTCTATTTGCCCATTTTTCCGAGATCCCAAAAAAAACTGAAAAAGATATCCGTATTCCGAATGGTTCTGAAAAAATTTTTAAATTTCATCAAATTTTTCCCGCATGTTTTATAAGTAAAAGTGCCTTTCGCGTAAAAAAATTCGAAACAATATGGCCGTTTGTGGAAATAACAAAAATGTTGCCCCTTATTTTAGCGCAGATATTCTTTTTGGGGCTTATCAAGTAGAAGATTTTGAGCAAAAAATGTATGCCAATGTATTATTTTTTTGGGCCCAAAATTTATTTTTTCATAA
>JAHBCN010020096.1:0-15292 GCA_019359885.1 Listronotus oregonensis
TTTAATTTTTTTCCTTTCTGATCTTATATCGTAATTTGTTAGAGATACACGGGAAATTTTAAAAAAATATACCTAATTAATTTTATAAAAATATTAATAATTGTTTAATAATTTTTGTATTATGAAGGGTATTTTAAAACTAACTCTCTTCTAAAGTGAAACTTTTTTAAAAAAAAATTGATTTGGGCTAACGTAAAGTCTATCTCTTATTGTTTTTTTTTTCCCAAGAAATAGATTTGAATATAAAATAATAATTTTAGTGGATTATTTCCTATTGTGGTTAGTTGTGGTCAGTTGTAGTAACTTGTCTAGATAAAAAAGGGATGTAAATATTTTTAATAAGACGAAAAATAAAGAATAATTTGATTTTAAAACCCAAAAAATTTTTGTACAAAAGGGGGGGAAAAAAAGTTTTATTCATGTAATTTTTTCAATTTTTTTGTTTTAAACAATTTGTTTTATTTTCTTAATAAATATAATCGGAAAAACAAAAATTAGATTCTTTTAATAAAAATTTTAAGTATTTTAATCAATTTTTTTTTGATAAAAAGATTAATTTAGTATCCTTTATTCAATTATTAGGTTTTTTTGAATTGATTTCCAAGTAACCATCATTAAAAAAGAATTTTAAAAAAAATTTTTTGATTTTGGATAACTTAAACACTATTTATTATTATTTTTTATTCTCACGAGTCACTTGGTTTTTAAAAAAATTTTAATTTTCAATTGTTTGCTAATTTTTTTATGGACAAGTAATAAAAACACTAAAAATTCTAGGATAAGACTTTATTTTTTTTAAAAAAGTATTTTTTTTTTAAATTTTTTATGCTTTTCAATTTAAACAAAGCATTTTGGGGTTTAAATAAACTTATAATTATTAAGCAGAGACTGACTATTTCCTTGAATATATCTTTTAACTTCTCATACCCTTTCCAATTACTATTTTTAGAAAAAAAATTTAACATTTTTTATTTAGGACAAGAAAACTTAAAAAATTTTTTTAAAAAAAGTTAATTTTTGCCTTTCTGATCTTATATCGTAATTTGTTAGAGATACTACGGTAAATTTTAAAAAATATACCTAATTAATTTAAATTTTTAAGATATTAATAATTTTTTAATAATTTTTGTATTAATGAAGGATATTTAAAACTAACCCCTTCTAAAATGAAACTTTTTTAAAAAAAAATTGATTTGGGCTAACCTAAAGGGCTATCTCTTATTGTTTTTTGTTCCCACGAAATAGATTTGAATATAAAATAATAATTTTAGTGGAATATTTGCCTATTGTGGTTGGTTTTGGGCAGTTGTAGTAACTTGTCTAGATAAAAAAGGGATATAAATATTTTTAATAAACCGAAAAAAAAAGAATAATTTGATTTTTTAAACCAAAAAATTTTTGTACAAAAGGGGAAAAAAAAGGGTTTTTTTCATGAATTTTGCAATTTTTTTTTTTTTTAAACAATTTGTTTTATTTTTTTTTAATAAATATAATCGGAAAAGCAAAAATTAGATTCTTTTAATAAAATTATAAGTTTTTTTAATCAATTTTTTAGATAAAAAAAATTAATTTAGTATCCTTTATTCATTTAAGGGTTTTTTGAATTGATTTCCCAAATAACTATCATTAAAAAAGCAATTTTAGAGAAATATTTAGATTTTTGGGTAACTTAAACACTATTTATTATTATTTTTTGTTCTCCCGTCACTTGCTGTTAAAAAATTTATAATTTTCTTGGGTTTTTTGCTAATTTTTATATGGGCAAGTAATAAAAAAACTAAAAATTTAATTTAAAACCAAATTTTTTTTAAAAAAGTAATTTTTTTTAAATTTTTTTATTTTTTTTAATTTAAACATAAACATTTTGGGTTAAATAACTTAAAATTATTAAGCAGAGACTGACTATTTCCTTGAATATATCTTTTAACTTCTCATGCACCCTTTAAAATTTCTATTTTTAGAAAAAATTCTAACATTTTTCATTTAGGACAAGAAAACTTAAAAATTTATTTAAAAAAAATTAATTTTTTCCTTTTTGATCTTATATCAAAAATTTTTTAGGGGAAAACTACGGTAAATTTTAAAAAAATATACCTAATTAATTAATTTATAAGATATTAATAATTGTTTAATAATTTTTGTATTATGAAGGATATTTAAAACTAACTCTCTTCTAAAGTGAAACTTTTTTAAAAAAAAATTGATTTGGGCTAACCTAAAAATCTATCTCTTATTGTTTTTTGTTCCCACGGGAAAAAGATTTGAATATAAAATAATAATTTTAGTGGAATATTTTCCTATTGTGGTTAGTTGTGGTCAGTTGTAGTAAGCTAGATAAAAAGGTATATAAATATTTTTTTTAAGACGAAAAATAAAAAAAATAATTTGATTTTAACCAAAAAAAATTTTTGTACAAAAGGGAAAAAAAAAGGGTTTTTTTCATGTAATTTTTGCAATTTTTTTTTTTTTTTTTAAACAATTTGTTTTTTTTCTTAATAAATATAATCGATAAAGCAAAAATAAGATTCTTTTTAATAAAATTATAAGTATTTTAATCAATTTTTTTAGATAAAAAAAATTAATTCATATCCTTTATTCATTTATTAGGTTTTTTGAATTGATTTCTAACTAACCATCATTAAAAGTAAGCAATTTTGAAAAATATTTTGATTTTGGATAACTTTAAAAACTATTTATTATTATTTTTTGTTCTACAAGTCACTTCTAAAATTTAAACTTTTTTAAAAAAAAATTATTTTGGGGTAACCTAAAGTCTATCTCTTATTGTTTTTTTTTTCCCACGAAATAGATTTGAATATAAAATAATAATTTTAGTGGAATTTTGCCTATTGTGGTTAGTTGTGGTCAGTTGTAGTAACTTGTTTGATAAAAAATTATATAAATATTTTTAATAAGGCGAAAAAAAAAGAATAAAAATTTTATTTTAACCAAAAAATTTTTGTACAAAAAAGGGGGAAAAAAAAATTTTTTTCATGTAATTTTTGCAATTTTTTTTTGTTTTAAACTATTTGTTTTTTTTTTTCAATAAATATAATCGGAAAAACAAAAAATTTGATTATTTTTAATAAAATTATATTTTTTTAATCAATTTTTTTTGATAAAAAAAATTAATTTAGTATCCTTTATTCATTTATTTGGTTTTAGAATTGATTTTTAACTAACCATCATTAAAAGTAAACAATTTTAGAAAAATATTTTGATTTTTGGGTAACTTAAAAACTATTTATTATCATTTTTTTTTCTCACAAGTCACTTGCTGTTAAAAAAAATTTTAATTTTCTTTTAATTGTTTGCTAATTTTTATATGGACAAGTAATAAAAAAACTAAAAATTCCAGAAAAGACTTTAATTTTTTTTAAAAAAGTAATTTTTTTTTTTTTTATTTCTTTTCAATTTAAGCAATGCATTTTGGGTTAAGTAACTTAAAATTATTAAGCAGCTTTGAATATATCTTTTAACTTCTCATCCCCCCTTTCCAATGACTATTTTGAAAAAAAAATTCTAACATTTTTCATTTAGGTCAAGAAAACTTAAAAATTTTTTAAAAAAAAAAAAAAAAAAAAAAAATTTAAATTTTTTCCCTTTTCTGATCTTATTTCGTAATTTGTTAAAATACTAGGGAAAAATTTTTAAAAAGTATACCTAATTAATTTATAAGTTTTTGGGGAATTTTTTAAAAATTTTTTGTATTATGAAGGATATTTAAAACTAACTCTTTCAAAAGTGAAATTTTTTTAAAAAATAATTGATTTGGGCAAACCCCTAAAGTCTATATCTTATTGTTTTTTTTTCCCCACAAAAATAGATTTGAATATAAAAATAATAATTTTAGTGGATTATTTCCCTATTGTGGTTAGTTGTGGTCGGTTGTAGTAACTTGTCTAGATAAAAAGGTATATAAATATTTTTAATAAGACGAAAAATAAAGAATAATTTGATTTTAACCAAAAATTTCTGTAAAAAAGGGGGAAAAAAAAAGGTTTTATTCATGAAATTTTTTGAAATTTTTTTTTTGTTTTAAACAATTTGTTTTACTTTCTTAATAAATATAATCGGAAAAGCAAAAATTAGTTTCCCTTTTTAAAAAAAATTATATGTTTTTTAAAATAAATTTTTTTTAGATAAAAAGATTAATTTCGTATCCTTTATTCATTTATTGGGTTTTTTAGAATTTTTTCCCAAGAAAACCATCTTTAAAAAGTAAACAATTTTAGAAAAATATTTTGTTTTTTGGATAACTTAAACACTATTTATTATTTTTTGTTCTCAAAAAGTCACTTGCTTTTAAAAAAAATTATAATTTTCGAATTGTTTGCTAATTTTTATATGGGCAAGTAAAAAAAACACAAAAAATTCTAGGATAAGATTTTAAATTTTTTTCAATAAGAAATTTTTTTTTAATTTATTTTTTTTTTTCAATTTAAACAAAGCATTTTGGGTTAAGTAACTTAAAATTATTAAGCAGAGACTGACTATTTCCTTGAATATATCTTTTAACTTCTCATGCCCCCTTTCCAATTACTATTTTTAGAAAAAAATTCTAACATTTTTCATTTAGGTCAAGAAAACTTAAAAAAAATTTTAAAAAAAAATTTAAATTTTTTGCCTTTCTGATCTTTTTTCCCCGTAATTTTTTAAAGGAGATACTACGGAAAATTTTAAAAAAAGTATACCTAATTAATTTATAAGATTTTAAGAATTGTTTAATAATTTTTGTATTATGAAGGATATTTAAAACTAACTCTCTTCTAAAGTGAAACTTTTTTAAAAAATAATTGATTTGGGCTAACCTAAAGTCTATCTCTTATTGTTTTTTGTTCCCACGAAATAGATTTGAATATAAAATAATTTTTAGTGGATTATTTGCCTATTGCCCGTTAGTTGCGGTCAGTTGTAGAAACTTGTCTAGAAAAAAAAGGTATATAAATTTTTTTAAAAAGACGAAAAAAAAAAGGGAATAATTTGTTTTTAACCCAAAAAAAATTTCTGTAAAAAAGGGGGAAAAAAAAGGTTTTTATTCAAGTAAATTTAAAAAAATTTTTTTTGTTTTAAAAAATTTTTGTTTTTTTTTCTTAATAAATATAATCGGAAAAGAAAAAAATTAGATTTTTTTTAAAAAAATTATAAGTATTTTAATCAATTCTTTTAGATAAAAAGATTAATTTAGTATCCTTTATTCATTTTTTGGGTTTTTTAAAATTTGGGTTTTTCTAACTAACCATCTTTAAAAAGTAAAAAATTTTAAAAAAAATATTTTGATTTTGGATAACTTAAACACTATTTATTATTTTTTTTTGTTCCCACAAGTCACTTGCTGTTAAAAAAATTATAATTTTCTTGAATTGTTTGCTAATTTTTATAGGGGAAAGTATTATAAACACAAAAATTCTAGGATAAGATTTTAAATTTTTTTAAATAAGTTTTTTTTTTTAATTTATTTTTTTTTTCAATTTAAACAAAGCATTTTGGGTTAAGTAACTTAAAATTATTAAGCGAGACTGACTATTTCTTTGAATATATTTTTTAACCCCTCGCCCCCTTTCCAATTACTATTTTAAAAAAAAAAATTTAACATTTTTCATTTAGGTCAAGAAAATTTAAAAAATTTTTTTAAAAAAAATTTAAATTTTTTTCCCTTTTCTGATCTTATATCGTAATTTGTTAGAGAAACTACGGAAAATTTTTTTAAAAAGTATACCTAATTAATTTGAAAAGATATTAATAATTGTTTAATAATTTTTATTTTAGAAAGATTTTAAAAACTAACTCTTTTTAAAGTGAAATTTTTTTAAAAAAATAATTGATTTGGGCTAACCAAAAAAAGTCTATCTCTTATTGTTTTTTGTTCCCACGAAATAGATTTGAATGTAAAATAATAATTTTAGTGGATTATTTGCCTATTGTGGTTAGTTGTGCTCAGTTGGTAACTTGTCTAGATAAAAAGGTATATAAATATTTTTAATAAGACGAAAAATAAAGAATAATTTGATTTTAACCAAAAATTTCTGTAAAAAAGGGGGAAAAAAAAAGGTTTTATTCATGAAATTTTTTGCAATTTTTTTTTTTGTTTTAAACAATTTGTTTTATTTTCTTAATAAATATAATCGGAAAAGAAAAAATTTAAAGAATTCTTTTTAATAAAATTATATGTATTTTAATCAATTTTTTTAGAAAAAAAGATTAATTTAGTATCCTTTATTCATTTTTTAAATTTTTTAAAAATTGATTTCTAACTAACCATCTTTAAAAAAGTAAACAATTTTAAAAAAAATATTTTGATTTTGGAAAATTTTAAACACTATTTATTATTATTTTTTGTTCTCCCAAGTCGCTTGCTCTTAAAAATTAAAATTTTTTTGAATTTTTTGCTAATTTTTATATAGACAAGTAATAAAAACACTAAAAATTCTGGGAAAAAAGATTTTAAATTTCTTAAATAAGTTTTTTTTTTTAATTTTTATTATTCTTTTCAATATAAACAAAGCATTTTGGGTTAAGTAATTTTAAAATTATTAACCCAAGAGACTGACTATTTCCTTGAACATATCTTTTAACTTCTCATGCCCCCCCTTTCCCAATTACTTTTTTTAAAAAAAAAATTCTAACATTTTTCATTTAGGTCAAGAAAACTTAAAAATTTTTTTAAAAAAAAAGTTAATTTTTGCCTTTTTTGATCTTATTTCGTAATTTGTTAGAGATACTACGGTAAATTTTAGAAAGTATACCTAATTAATTTATAAGATTTTAAGAATTGTTTAAAAATTTTTTGTATTATGAAGGATATTTAAAACTAACTCTCTTCTAAAGTGAAATTTTTTTAAAAAATAATTGATTTGGGTAACCTAAAGTCTATCTCTTATTGTTTTTTTTTCCCCAAGAAATAGTTTTGGGGAATTTTTTAAAATTTTTTTAATAATTTTAGTGGGTTTTAAAAATTTTTTGAAAAAAATGAAAAATTTGATTTTTAAAAAATTTTAAAAAGGGAAAAAGGTTTTATTCATGAAATTTTTTGCAATTTTTTTTTTGTTTTAAACAATTTTTTTTTATTTTCTTAATAAATATAATCGGAAAAGAAAAAAATTAGATTTTTTTTAAAAAAAAATTATAAGTATTTTAATCAATTTTTTTAGATAAAAAGTTTAAATTTTTAGTATCCTTTATTCATTTATTGGGTTTTTTGAATTGATTTCCAAGTAACTATCATTAAAAGTAAGCAATTTTAAAAAAAATATTTTGATTTTGGATAATTTAAACACTATTTATTATTATTTTTTTTCCCTTTTCACTTGCTTTTAAAAAAATTATAATTTTTTTGGGTTTTTTGCAAAATTTTTATAGGGGAAAAAAACAAAAAAGGGTAAATTTTTTTTAAATAAGTAATTTTTTTTAAATTTATTATTTTTTTAATTTAAACAAAGCATTTTGGGTTAAGTGACTTAAAATTATTAAGCAGAGACTGACTATTTCCTTGAATATATCTTTTAACTTCTCATCACCCTTTCCAATTACTTTTTTTAAAAAAAAATTCTAAAAATTTTTTTTTTAGGTCAAAAAAAACTTAAAAATTTTTTTAAAAAAAGTTAATTTTTCCCTTTTCTGATCTTATATCGAAATTTTTGGGGGGAATACTACGGAAAATTTTTAAAAAAGTATATATAATTAATTTAAAAGATATTAATAATTGTTTAAAAATTTTTTTTGTATAATGAAGGATATTTATAACTAACTTTTTAAAGTGAAATTTTTTTAAAAAATAATTGATTTGGGCTAACCTAAATTTCCTTATCTCTTTATTGTTTTTTGTTCCCACGAAGTAGATTTGAATATAAAATAATAATTTTAGTGGATTATTTGCCTATTGTGGTTAGTTGTGGTCAGTTGTAGTAACTTGTCTAGATAAAAAGGTATAGTTTATCCAAGCTAACATTTTTGCGTTGGCTTACATGAATCAGGCTGTTCCAAAAACAAAAATCACTAGACTCAGCGTCAAAATCAGCTGATTGACGCTTATCCCCCAGTAATGGATTAAAGGAGTTTCAATCTTCGTATTTTGTGGTTTCAATTTTCTTGTTAAATTTTTCTTGTGTTTGGTTGTGTTATTTCGTGTTTAAAAGTAATTAGTCAGATTAAAGATTATTGTGCAGTGTTTTTATATTTTGGTGTAGACTATTTGACTTTTTTTAATTTTTCCCAATTTATTTTTTTTTTGTAGTAAGTTTAAGTTATTTTTATTGGTTTAAAAAAAAAAACCACTAGAATAGATTTTTTTTTAGAGTATGGATCACAGTGATTACTGTATTTCCAGTTAAAAAGCTTCTAAACCCACTTCAGAGCTGTGACCAGTCGAAGGTATGAAAATATAACTTAAAAGTATATTTTGCAATAGTGATCTTGCATAAGGTAAAATTACTTTTTTTAGTAGTATCATAACCCAAAAGACATCCTCAGATGTGCTAAATGTTGTAAATAAATTTATGTATGTTTTTTTTTAGGATCCTAGTCATGCAACAAGGAAAAATTCCCTTTTTTCAAAAATATGGCAGCTGCTGACAATGTAAGTTGAAAGCAAAATAAAAAATTTATAAATAACTTAAGTTTTAAAATGCTAAAAGACCAGAAAATTGTGTTACTTAATATTTTGTAGAAAAGAAAAAAAAGAAGTTATTTTTGACTCGTTAACTTTGCAAACACTAAGTCAAATCAATACAAGTATGAAATAAGATATTATAATTGCAACTAGCAAATTTTAAAAAGAAAAAAGTAAAGCATGCATGTTTCCTTTTCCACTTTTTGTTAATCCCTTCTCAGTGATATCCTTGCCCCTGCAGTGGGGCCTTAAAAAGGAATGATGTTGTGTTTTATTTTGCCCAGTGAAAAGCTGTTGCTAGTTTTTAGTTTAGTTTTGGAGTTGCTATGTTTTGCTATGTTGTTTTTTTACAATGGGATTTATAAAATTTTTTTAGTCTGCAACCCCATCATTTGGGCAGCAGGGGAATAGTACTGCCCAGAAGATGCTACACAATGTTTTTAATTTTTTTTAAAACCCCTTTGTGGGCGATAAAAAATGTTTCTCTTCAAGTAAGTATTTTGTTTGTTTTATGTTCTAAAATCCATTATTTTTAAATTTTTTTTGTATGTATGTAATTATGATGTATTTACGTATATAAAATACAACAGAAATAGGGGTTAGCAATTCATTTTTTTTTTAATTTTTTGTTTGTTAAAAAAACCCACTCGTAACTTGTTAATTGTGATTAACTTTTTTTTTTTAAAAAATTTTATTATTAAGTATGATGGGGTTTGTTACAATAAACTTCCTTAGAACTTAATTGAAAAGAGAATGTAGATACTAAGGGGGTTTATGTTTTCTAGGGGCATACCTGAAATAAAATAAAATCATTTTGGGGTTGTTTTTCTGGTTACCCTATTAACCAGTAGTATCCCGCTTTCTTAACTACCAACAACCCATCACCTGATTCTATTTTATATGAAGAACATAAAACTAGAAAGATATAATCTAAAAAACTATTAAAATCCTTCTCCACAGAGTTTTAACAGTAGCTCATTGTGACATACCCAGTATACACATACAGTATGAGCCATGGGAATTTTCAAGTTTTCAAAAAATATGAAAATGTGACCCAACAATGTAAAAAAAGTAAAAGTCAGGTACCTATATTTATTTTAGATAACGTCTGCTGCAACTGGTGTTAGTCTTGCTAATGTAAAAAATATAAAAGGGTGGACCTTGTGGAGACATTATAAGTACTCTTAAAAGAAAAAGGACCAAGCCAGCTACTGATGTCAGCAACTCTGTTGGCTACGAAATTCTCATGAAATATATGACATGTATGTTAAAAGTGAGTAGGTATTTAACTGCCACAACTAAATTTTTTTTTAATTTAAATTTTTATTTCTACAGCCTTCAACGAAGAATTTGGGTTGGGTACCCACACAAGGCAACTTCCGATGTGGGCTGCAAAGTTTGTTTTTTTTTTTTAGATTTGGGGAAAAGGAACTACTTGTACGGGTTTTTTTATAAGTATGAAAATGATAAATTTATTTTTTTAAAAAATGTATAAGGTAAGACAGCTAAGCTTTTTGGGGTTGGAATATAAAATTTTAAATTTTTTTTTTTTACCTCATTATGATATTCTTACATATAATATTGTTAACAACACCAAGTATTTTTTGGAGGGGGGCTGGGCACAGTTTTTGTATTTCATTTTTTGGTGTATTGGTTTTCTTTTTCCAAAAAAAATCTAAGCCGTGGACAACAACAAATTTGGGAAAAAACAGCTTTGATGGGTCCTATAGTCACACAATTTGTACTTTTTAAAAAATATACTGGCAAGCTGATATATTAAAGCATTACTTATTTTTAGAACATTCTAAACATGGTCCGAAAGTTATGGTATCTATAGAATTTTTAAAAAGTTTCAAAATTTGGTTAAGTTTGGGAAATCGAAATTTTAATTTTGGGTTTTTTATTTTAAGCATCTTTTTTGTTTTTTAAAATTCTAACAATTGCATCTGTTCAGGGCAAGGTACTTATTTTTTTTTGGGTTTTTATTGTCAGGGGTTTTAAAATACAAGCCCAAAATCAAGATTTATTTGATTTTGAAATCTTGCATAAAATTTTCTCTCCGTATTAATTTAAAAAGTAATGTTTCTTGTTTTTGAAAACTGGGAATTGGGTAAAAAAGATGTTTTTGTTATTATTTAAAAAATAGATAAGGGGGCCCTCCATAAATTACGTACGGGGAGGGGGTGGGGATTGTGACATTGTGTGACAAGGGGGATGGGGGTCATCAGCTTTGTGACGTCACATGTAAAAATCTAAAATTTTTAAAACGCAAAACTTTAAAAAGTAGATGAAAACCCCAAGAATTGTACCAACTCTTTCTATGTGCTTATTATTTATATAAACTTTTTATTATATGTAAAATCTTAAAATGTGGGGTCACCCCTAGGGGGGGGAAGTCTCATAAATGTGAAGGAGGGGCGGGGGAAAAAGGGGGGGAAAAAATCATGAAATTTGTGTAACGTAATTTATGGATGGCCTCCCCAAAGGGAAATGAATTAATACAAAAAAAAGGCAATATGGACAAGAATCTTAAAAAACATCTCTACTCCCCAAAATGATTGTTTAGGACCATCAATGTCAGTAGTTTAATATTTTTTTGCAAATTTAAAAAACACAATTTAAAATAATAATATTATTCCTGGACAGAATACGAGGCCAAAAGAAATTTTGAAGGTTTCATTAATATTGTATGGTTTTTTCTTAGGTTTACCTGTTACATTAGACACTCTTCATGCTAGCCTAGTGGAGAAACAGAAATATTTTAACTTAGGAGCAGCCTTGCCCAGGTTCTAAAAAAACCCTTGGTTTTCCTACAAAAAAATTCAAACAGGCGAAGCTTAATGGAAAAACCAACTGTGCAACGGATGAGAAGGGGAATTTTTTAAAAAAAAAAATTTTGGAAAAAGAAGATTTGGGAGAAAACAAAAAAACTGTGCGTATTTCTGGATGAAACCTGGATTTTCTCCAACGGCTCTTTTCGCAGGTCTTGGGAGGATGACGATATAAGATCTGTCAGAAAAACATCTGGTGAAGGAGCCGGTAATTACTTTAGCTAGACTTACTTAAAATGCAAATTAATCTTTAAAAAATATATTTTAGTGGAAAGGTAAAACATTCCCATCCATTATAAGCTAGAAAAAAAATACTTTCCTACACTTAAAAGGGAAAATTAAAGGGCCCCCTTTTTTAAAACGGTGGGTGAAACACTTTTCAAAAATTTTAATAAAATTTTTTTTTCTGCCTTTATAAATAATCACAGTTTTTTAAAAAACTTCCCTCTTGCACATCGACAAGCTGTAAAAAGACCTGTTTCTTTTTTATGAATATTTTCACAGCTTCTGCTCCCAAGCATTAGCTGTCGTAATTCCTTTTTTCTTATCCTAATTATAGCAAATTTTAATGTTTGCTCAGGTGCATCCCTTTATTGTCCACCCACATTTTTCATCCTTTTCGCATTTTCATCTCTAGGGTTTTTTGAGACTACGAAATCTAAATATATTTAAGTCCCTTATGAGTAATGTACCTCTGACTTCAATCTAGACACTTGGGGTATGTGAACACTTACACTTCATGCATAAAAAGGGGGATCTTGAGAAAAAAAAAAATATATGACAGATTCAGTAGATACCTTAGGGGGGGTGGTTAGGGTCATATTCATACATAGGACATATGATTAAACTTGTAGCTCTTAGACAACATTAAACTACAAAACACACTTGCTGCTTTCAAGAAACATTAAAGTATATTTAATTTAATCACTATTAAAATACTTATATTTTCCTTAAATACCTTTTTTAACATGCTGGTTCCGAAAAAAGGGTTTTTTGATGGTGCCAGTAGAATTTTTTAAATCAAGAACAAAAACAGGAGATTACCATGGCGAGATGAATGCTGAAAATTTTAGAAGTGGGTTAGAGATGACCTACTACCCCAATTTAAAAAAGGGCCCTTTATTAATCATTTTTTGATAATGCCAGTTACCATAGTAGGTTGTTGGAAAACTGGCCAAACAGTGGCTGGAAAAAGAAAAATATGGTTTAAATGGTTAGAAGAACGGGAATATTTTCCTTTTTAAACATCGGCGACAAAAAAAATTTTTTTGGTGTTGATTCAGCGCCTACCAAAGCCTCCCAAATCTTATGTTGTTGATGCTCTGATTCAGGAGGCTGGTCATCAAATGTTTCGCTTGCCTCCATATCATTGCAATTTAATGCTATTGAAATGGTATGGAGTCAAGGAAAAAAGTGCATATGATGAATTAAAATTTTGGCTCGAAAGATGTTTTAAAGACTTGGGAAATGGCACTTAGCCCAAATTAAGCCGGAAAATTGGGCCAACTACGGGAAGGCATGTAAAAAAAAAATAATTAAAACCTTTTGGGAGAAAAAAAAACAAATAATTTCTTCAGTGAAGCCCTTAGTTATTTAAAGGGCGAACTGATGGTGATGATGACGATTCATCAGAGAGTTAATGCTGTAAAGAAAAATTAATCCTGTTCTGTTGGAAACTACAACACTCACTGTACCCATATTTATAGATTGTATTAAAAGTAACCCTTTTAAAAAAAATTCTTAAGTTTCTTTTAATTAATAATAAAAATATCTGCAGGATTTTATCCTACTGTAAATTCAATATAACTGGAGACCGAGCAAAAAAAAATATTTTATGTTATATATGATGTTTTATTTACACAAATATGTTACCGTCACCATTGCATCAACAATGAAACAACAATATTCATGGTACGTAATTATTTAGGTAAAATTAAAAAAAAAAAGACAGCTTCGACTGCAATTTTTTTCCCCATTTTATGGGACCCCGATTATTAATATATTAATAAGGTAAATGGTACAAAAAAAACATTTACAAGTTATCTACTTTTAAGCTTTTCTTTATTAAAAAACCCAAATTAATGCTTTTTTATAAAAAACTAAATATTAACTGAATATTTATTTTAAAAACATTACATCAATGTCCACGTAGTTGCCAAAAGCATTGGGCTCACAAGCATCCATCAACAGTCCAGCTGCTAAAACGGCAAACCTCCCCCCTTTCTGCTCCATTATCTTAAAAGTGTCTAGACTAGTATCTGCGTCGTGCAGATTGCATACGGTTTTCTTTCGTCATTGCATACATTTGCTTTTCTCATAAAAACCCCCGATGGACACTGCCCTTTCCCAAAGCCTAAAACACGACCTTTAACGTTTTTGTTACAATTTATTTTTAAAATATAAGCATCTTATTGTGTTAATGATACTTTGAATAAATAAATGATTATTACTGTTCTGTTTTTTTTATTTTATTATTTAATACAGGAAGCAGCTAAAGAAGTTATATCAGATGAAATAAATCGACTTATCTTCAGGCATCTTTAAAAAAAAGTAAAATTGCATAATAAGGGTATTGAAATATCCCTTATAGTGAATATTTTATCCCGGATATTTCAATTCAACTGTGAAATTAAGAGTTTTCCTGCAAATATAACAAAACATAACAGGTCTGTTAATTCCCGAAATAATGTACATTATTTCACTTTTTTTTTTCGGGACCTAAGAGTTCTTATTGAAGGTTTATTTTAGGACTAATTGTGTACAAAAAGTGTAAAATAGTGTAAAAATATTTCTAAATAATAAACACTTAACAAATAACTATTAATCTGCACTATATAGGCTCGTTCTATTGTCAGTAAGGCAATAAAAAATAGACACCCTTCAGATTCCTCAAGTTCTTTTCCATGTAGCAGAAACGGAACTTTTTTTTTTGTATCTTAGCGAAAATGATAATTTTTAATAAAAATTTAGTTATTTTTAATCTCACATTTTTTTTTTTAAAATATTAAAAATTTTTAAACTCCCTTTCCTCAGTACGGTCCTGACTTTAAAAATTTTTAGATCAGCCAACTTTTAAAACTGAAAAAAAAAAATTTACTAACATGTAGGGATAATTTTGCATTGCCAACCTTTAAAAAAGTTAGCTTTTGGGCAGACTTTTATATAAATATTTTTAAAAAAGACGAAAAATAAAGAATAATTTGATTTTAACCAAAAAGTTCTGTACAAAATGGAAAAAAAAGGGTTTTTTTCATGTAATTTTTGCAATTTTTTTTTTTTTAAACAATTTGTTTTTTTTTCTTAATAAAAAATAATCGGGAAAAACAAAAAAATTTGATTCTTTTTTAAAAAAATTATAAATTTTTTTAATCAATTTTTTTTGATAAAAGATTAATTTAGTGTCCTTTATTCATTTATTAGGATTTTTGAATTGATTTCTAACTAACCATCATTAAAAGTAAGCAATTTTAGAAAAATATTTTGATTTTTTGGGTAACTTAAACACTATTTATTATTATTTTTTTTTCTCACAAGTCACTTCTAAAGTGAAACTTTTTTAAAAAAAAAAAATTGATTTGGGTAACCTAAAGTCTATCTCTTTTTTGTTTTTTTTTCCCACGAAATAGATTTGAATAAAAATGATAATTTTAGTGGAATATTTGCCTATTGTGGTTAGTTGTGGTCAGTTGTAGTAACTTGGTTTTAGATAAAAAATTATATAAATATTTTTAATAAGACGAAAAAAAAAGAATAATTTGATTTTAACCAAAAAATTTTTGTACAAAAAGGGAAAAAAAAGGGTTTTTTTCATGTAATTTTTGCAATTTTTTTGTTTTAAACTATTTGTTTTATT
>JAHBCN010020097.1:0-15377 GCA_019359885.1 Listronotus oregonensis
GGTGTACTTCAAGTCTTTGTTTTTACTTCAAGTACTTTGTTTTACTTCAAGTACTTTGTTTTACTTCAAGTACTTTGGTTTACTACAAGTACTTGGATTTACTTCAAGTAAAATACGTGGGTAGCAGTGGCGGCTCGTGGGTTAAAAAGTAAGGGGTTGCAATTCTAATGGTTCTTTAAAAAATAAATAAATAAACAATAAACTTAATTAAATAAATAGACATACAAAAACTGTAATAAAAATCATACAAGTAGCTAATATGTTACATATAACCAAAATAACTTATACCAATAAATCGTAAATGCCTGCGAGATAAATAAAGGTTTGCAGTGAAACTGCAAACCGCTCCACTTATGAGACAAATTCACGCCCAATGAAGATAGGCAACTCCATATACTTACGCTTATCGTAATGAATCCAATTGGGTTTGCTTTTTTTGTTCAACCATCGCATCGGCATCGGCTTCTAGGATGCGACCGACGCGCGTTTAAAAATTAATGATATTTTAGCGACGCAGTTAAATTTTTAATAATTTGGCTGTTATTTCAAGGTAACATTAATAAAACAATAAATACAGATGTTCAATTAATTTTTAAAAAATCTGTAACTATGTAATGATTAATTAATATTTTTAAAATTTAATTTTAAACCTTTTGGGGGTTGCGCAAACCTGCAAACCTAAGGAGGAGCCGCCACTGGTGGGTAGTACTTCAAGTACTTTTCAATTTACTTGAAAAATGAAAATGTACATTTTAATGAATACTTGGTACTTGTACTCAAAGTAATTTTTTAAAAATCAAAAACTTGGTACTTGTACTTGAAGTACTATTTAAGAGTACTTTGACAGCTCTGACTTTCGGTCAACCGACCTAAGAAACTTCAAATTTACTACCGAAAATAACAAATGACAATCGGGATCGTTCAATTGTTTCTGAGGTTTTAAGTGATGCAGAGTTGATTTGCAAAATCGATTTTTTTCTAAACGTCATAATATTTTTTTTCCATATGTCGCATACTTGCTGGCGGTCACTGTATATTCCAAACTTTACTTACACTCTCTATGTAAGACTTGGTAAAATTAAAAAAAAAACATAAATAGAGATTTAAGAAGACCGATACAAGTTTTAAATCTTTTTTTTACCTCATCGCCGCTCCTATTCACGCGCCTACTAACCAATGCGCCTCTTCGTTTCGCATCGCACAAGTATTTGGTCGTCCATTTAATTGCATGTAACGTTCTTCAGCGAAAAACAAAATTTTCTTCGCAATGTTTCTGTTCGCGACGCTTCGCCTTAAGTCAGCGGTCATGTTCAGCCGACGCGTTTCTTCGATTAGCCGCGGTTCGCGTCGCCTAAGTGAGCGGATTTCCATTAAGTAACATGTTTGTTTTTCTGGCGAAAAAAATTCTCCTCGCGACGCTTTCGTTAGCGACGCTTCGCCTAAGTAAGCGGACACCTTAACGAAACGTGATGACCGCCTTATGTTGTCAGCGTCACAAAAAAAAAAACCGTCTACTTAATACGCTTTTAGTTTATCAGCAATTAAAATTGCATGCAAGAAAAATTGCATTAAGGAATGTTTGACGCAAAGAAACTTTAAAACTGTAAAAATACCCTAAGAAAAATTTTACGCAAGAAAACTGTAAAAAACAACTGATTAATCACTTTTGTAGAAATATTACCTCGCTTTCTACTATACTCGTACATCTAATAAGAGACAACTGATTTATGTGACAAAAAACTAAAGACGTGCTCAAACCTATATTTATTTATTATCAACCTGAACTAACAAGCCGCACCGGGTTTTTGTTCTTCCCAAAGGACCAGTGAATGCACTATGCACTCTGTACCTTTAGTACAGGGAAATGGCACAATTGCTTCAACAAATGTTCGCCAAATGTTGCCGTTCGTATGCACAATACAAAAACTATTTGAAGGGTGCATTAAGAGGACTGTACCTAAATCACCCCTCACAGGTCATTACCGGGGCAAGGTATACGGGGGTAAATTTATATTAAAAATATTTCTTAGACATTATTTCTAGATAATATTTTGTGTCATAACATATTACAAAGTATGTCATATTTTAAAACTGTCTTGCAATTTTTAATTGCCTTTATAAAAAAATATTACATATAGGATGTCTTTCAACTTACTGGCGAAAAAAACAACTAAAGAAACTATAGTCCAGGAAACAAACCATTTTGCCTAGCATTTTTTTCAAAATGCATAGAAAGACTTGAAATTTTGACAGTAGGTGGGGAATAGTCCAAAGATCAAAATCTATATCAGGCCGAAGGGCGCCTTGGGGATGGTTGCCAAACCATCTTGAGGGTGATTTTTTAAATATTTTGTAGAATGACTTAAAAGTTTGACAGAAATCGATAGAAAAATGATTTCTAAGCAAAAAATATTCTATGCATTTGTTTTGTAAAATGCATACTTTTCGAGTTATTCGCGATCGAAAGTCGAAGTTTTTCGTCGATAAAATCAACGTTTTTTATCGGTTTTTTGCAAATAACTCGATAAGTATGCATTTTATCAAAAAACTCTAAATAATAAAATTGTGTCTTTAAAAAAAACGAATAAAATGGTTTTTTTTGTAATTGCTGTGGGACAAAAACAAACCAAGTTGTGGTTTGTTAAAAGTTAGCTGTTATTCATCAAACACAAAATTTCAGAGTTTCAAAGGCAAATAACACAAAATCTACGTATTTTTCGAGCAAAACTAGTAGTAACTTTTTTAAAGCACAAAAAAGATATGTATTATAAAAGTGGTGTAAGTTATGATTAAAATAAGGTTAGACCAGAATTTTTTGAGTGCAAAAATCTTCGAAAAAAACCCTAATTACCACCCTAATTAAAATGAGTCGTAGCCCTTTTCAATTTTCTTTATCTATGTATTATAAATACATTCTAAAATGTTAACCGATTAAAATTGCTTAGTTTTGAAAATATTGGAGCTGCAAGTGAAAATCAAATTTCAGAATTTTATTGAAAAATTACCTTTTCTTTAAAAATAATTTGAAAACTAAGGGGGATACATGAAATTAAGTGAGATATAAACGTTTTAAACGCGTGTGTATAGATGAGCACTACCTTGTTTCAGCCCTTTAAACCCAGCCCTTTAAAAAAGTAAGAGTTTTAAGCAGTTTTAATATATAGGACCTTATAGCTCTTAAAAAACCAGCAAAATGATCAGAATTTTCATTTAAATTTTAATATTATATATTCTAAATTAAAATAAAATTTAAGACTTATTAACCGCACATCTTCCATTCCACCACCTATCAGTTCGATATAAAAACCAAATATTTTTATTTTCTTATCATAATATTTATTAATCTAGCGGATAAGGTTAAACTTTAATATATTTAAGTGTTTTTATCTGGAAGACAAGAACGTACTGCTAAAAAGTATGATTGCTCTAAAATTTTCCACAAAATTTAAGCAAAAAAAATTTTTTTTAAGGAAAACCTGAAGTAATATCTTTTAACGGTCCATTTTGTATTTATTTTTTTTTTTTTGTAAAAAAATCCTAACCAGAAATAGAATTTCGCAAAGCTGTTTTTGGGGACGAAGTAAGAATTTTTTAAGAAATTCATTTGTTTCCTTTTAAATGTACTGTCTGGGTAAATTAAAAATATTCCCTAAATATAGTTTATAAAATCATGGACAGATTTGGTAATTTTGTTTCTATGCTAAATTACATTTTTTTCACCCCTGGTAAAATTATCCCTCACAGGTCTACAGGACCTGTTTAAATCTCATTCTCTTCCTGGGAGGTGCGTTTCGATTATTGCCAGCATTTGACACCATCTGTCCCACACAACGTTGAAACTCAAACCCTCTATACCTGATTTTTTTTTATAAACAAAAGTCGAACGTAACACAATGGTCCGAGTTGTTATCAATAGTAGGCGTACACAATGGAGAAAATATAAACTGGGTTTTAAAAGAATGATAAAAAATTTCGAAAACTAAATACTTATATTATAGCTGAGTTTACAGAGCAATATAGACGCTGTTTTGGTACTTAAAATTTAACATCAAATCACTAGTACCATTTTTTGAAAAGTGGTGAACAGAACATAAAATGTCAAAATCTGTACAAAAGTTTCCTGTTTTCTGCATTCTTTTAGAATAAAAAAATGATTTAATTGTAATTTAGATAATACTATCGATTAAGAGTCAAAAAACAAACGAAATGGTTTTTTTATAATATCTTATCGGTGCATATTTCGCAGACAAAGGTCTGAGAAACCGTTAAAATCGACCATTTTTTAAAACATTTATAACTTGGAACCTTTTAAAGTGGGAAAGCTATTCTTCCGATTTAAATTTAATTAACGGATTATTTAACTTCAAGTTTTATTCTAAATCTTGTGTATTTTTTATTTTCATATACATTGAGCGAAAAGTGTGAAAAACGGCTTCGCACATTACTCTGGATGCGCGATCTCGCTCTTGGAGCAGAATAGTGGGGGATCCAAGCGAGCGAGAAGAAATATTAAGCCACACGCTGTACAGGTTGGCTCGTTTATTGGGACACTATCTTATCCCATAAAATATAAAAGATACAGAAAATAGTTCCATATAAAAGTTTTTTTGTTTAATTTATATTTTAACAATATTTTACTTTTGTATATACAGGGTACTCCATTTTCCGTGGACACGCATCAACTTTCTTAATTTAAATGGGACACCCTATATATTATTGCATCTTTTGATTTTACTTAAAATTCTAGACACATTTTATACATAATGTTCTTTACTTAAGTCTTACAGTTTTTGGCATATTTTAAATTTTATATAAAAAATGACGTTTGCGGATCCTAAAATAATTATTAATTTTACGTACAAGGAAGCCTTTATTATTTAATTTAAATTAGATTTCTTATTAAAAAGAACTTACTTTAAGAGATGTTTATACAGGGCATTCAAAAATTAAGATTAAAAATGAAATTGAGAAAACTGCCAAAAATCATTTTTTTCAAATTAAAACCCTCAGATTTTATACTTTTTTCTTATTTAACATTAAAAATAAGGGTGAGTTTGTTGCTTATTACAAAATTTTGTAGTTTTCGAAATATTGGCAATATAATATTTTTCTATGGCAAAAATGCTATAGTCGGCTACAACGTTTAAAAAACAATCAAGTACTACAGAATGTCACATCTGTTAAAAAAATCTGCTTGTTTAAACTATGGGCCGCTTATCTTGCGACACTACGTTATCTTACAAAATATATGGAAGATGAAGCAAAAAGTTAAATGCAAAAATTAATTGACTAATTCCAGTTTTTAATTTATTTAATTTTATTCTTTCATATTTTACACATTCTGTAGTAATTGCTTGTTTTTTAAACGCAGTCATAGCCAACTATTAATAAAACTTAAGAGCCATATAACAGACTATAGCATTTTTGCAATAGAAAAATATTATATTGCTAATATTTCAAAAACTAAAAAAATTTAAAATTAGCAACTTTACACAAACGTACCCTTATTTTTAATGCTTAATAAGATAAAAGTATAAAATTTGGGGGTTTCCATTCAAAAAAAAATAATTTTTGGCAGTTTTCTCAATTTTATTTGTAATCTTAATTTTTGAATGCCTTGTATAAACAGTCATCAAAATATTATAAAAATCTCTTAAAATAAAATGCAATAATATATAGGGTATCCCTTTAAATTAAGAAAGTTAATACGTGTCCATGGACAATGGACTACCCTGTATATTCAAAAGTAAGATATTGTTAAAATATAAATTAAACTAAGGAACTTTTATCTGGAACTTTTTTCTGTATTTTCTATATTTAATGGGATAAGGTAGTGTCCCAAGATAAACGGGCCAACCTGTACATTGCCCCTCGTTGGCTTATCCCGATATTTTAGGAGATATACAACCTAAAGTTATCATTTATGACACCAAACTTCTATATCCCTATTGTATAATACCGACTTACTTAAAACTTTTTTACTATAAGTGAATAAAACACATTTACGTGGGAAAACCGCATTTTTAAAAAACGTGGTTTCTGTGTTAATATTATTTGTCCAAAATATTTGATCACATAGTTTTAGGAAATGTTTGGTTCATTAAGGAAAACCATATTTTTCGTGATTTTAATCCTGTGTATTTATGTATTTACATCTATTGCGTGAAATATGTTTCTGAACTTAACCTATTGATTTATTTTTAAAATATTAAAGACATAGCAACATGATTAACCAATTTACAAAGAAAGCGATCTTGTAAAGTTTGTAACATTGAACTTAATTATTGATACCTGAACAAATATTTGTCAACAGAAAGACGTTTACCTAAAGATAAGGTAATTGTTCCCAGAGCTGTATTAACACTAAAGAGTAATTTATGTTTGTTTATTTACTTAGCTATATATTTTTAAGTTCTATTTGGAGTAGGTAAATATACAAGGTGAACAAAATATAATGGCATATATATTTCCTTGATACAGGTATATTATGGGAAAAATCATTTCTACAGTTTTTCATTTGGAGTAAACTAACATTTTGTTCTTCAAGCCAGACACCAAAAATATTGTCTAGTTTAATCAACCATACATTCATGTCCGCTGTCGTAAAGAAAGTCTACCAATACTCATCCTTTACCTATGGAAGTTTTGCAGAACAAAGAGTCCTTTTACCTTGTGGACGTTGCCTTCCAAAATGACGTTAAGCGGCAAAAACATAATAAATCCTGGCCCACAAAAGTTTCGAATTAGCTTGAAGTTGTCTTTTGAGCCAGAAAGTTTTCATCCTTTTTTCATCTGTATACCATATTAAACCATGCGGTATACTTCTGGCGTCTTTCACAACTATAAGCGTTCTTGATTTCATGCAAAGAAGAGCCGTTCACGTTCTTAGTGATCCCACTTTTATAAAAAGAAATATCTTCTTTGTCACGAACCAGCTGTGGAGCATATGTATTTTAACTATTTTAAGACATCTTTTAAACAATTAGCCAATATAATATTTCTCCTAGCAACTTCTATTAGAGCTACACGAAGTGCCACTCTCGTGTATTTCTAGACTATCTAGGCTTTCAAAACTGCTACCAGCATAGGTCTTTTTCCCCCTCCAAACCTAAACATCTTTAAGTCTCTTGATAACAAGTTGCTTCTTACTATACTAAAGACACCTACTTTAAGTTTTTTTTCTACTCCTATATTAGTAAGAACCTAATTACACACCGTCTATTATATCAGTAAATCTCTAATTACAAACACTATACTGTAAGAAAAACTTGCGTAAGGGCAGTTACATGTAATATTATATATATATATATATATATATATATATATATATATATATATATATATATATATATATATATATATATATATATATATATATATATATATATATATATATATATATATATATATATATATATATATATATATATATATATATATATATATATATATATATATATATATATATATATATATATATATATATTTGTAACAGTTCCACAATCGCATTAGCCGCGAGCCCCAAAATCTTGAAAACTTTCAATAGATTTTACGTAAAGCTGGCTATGAAACAAATAGCATCGCCTTGACAACGCAAATGTTTGTATTATTATTTGTATTGTTACTTAAAGTTTACATAATCTTCTGCTTTTATTTATAAAAAACTAAACATTAAGTCGTAGAAAAAGTATAGTATACAATCAGGGTAAGCCCATTACACACTCTTTCAGAATTACAGTACTGCTCACGCTCGTACCGAATTTTCAAATCGTGTGTAATGGGCTTCTCTCTCGGTATGTAATATACTATTACGCAGGCTTTAGGCTTTTGCGTCCTACCCCAAGGTATAAAAAACAATTTAAATAACTTAAAATTATTACAAAAAAAGGCCGGTTTTTTGCCTAAAATAATAATCATTTATCGCAAAACCATTAATTACAAATTATCTTGTTAGTATATAAATTTTCAATAAAAAAAAAACATATGGAATAACTATTTTTATAACAGAAAAAGTATAAAAGCATTAGACACTACAACATTTAATAGGGTCCTTGCACGCAAAATAAATGTTTATAATTTCTATGTAGTTCGATTAAATATGGGTCTAAAATTGCGTGTGTAAATTAGTATACTGATAAATAAAGTAACTTCTGAGATATTTCAAAAATAAAAGTACTAAAAATTCAAATTTTCTAAAACGATTCTGATTGGATAGCGTCATCACTAGGTAATAATTTGCCAAATCCCAACAATTGTACTGTTTGACAAAAAACTTGAAATACCTATTTGATTTGTGAGATGAGAAATGAACTCGTGTAAAAATCTCTGCTCTATTACTGTCATAAAACTGATAAAGAATACTTACATCAAAGTGATCTTCACAAACAAATAAACTAGATGTTGAAGATAACCTTTCAGGATCCGTCCCCCTGCTTGAAGCCATAGATTCCTTAAAGCCTTATCAGATGGAACTTGAACAAAAGTTTTTCGGCATATTAATAGACGTATTTTTTGCAATGAGTAATTATACCAACGGTAAACTTTACTCATTTTGGACCAACCGTAAAAATCCAATACAAATCACACAGAACAAGAGCAACGATAAAATGAAAACAAATATTGCAAAAGCGAGGTTATAAAACCGCCCAGTTCAATTGGTACATCAGTGTACATCTCCACTGTGTCATTGTACCAATGCCAAAAATTGTACTACTAGGCTATTTGGCAACGCAGACATTTTTACCTATAAATGACGTCATTTATAAGTAACCTAACAGAAAGCTTCGCGGACCTTTGAATTTCGAAGTTATTAAATCGAAATATCGGCAAAAAAGCGAATTAAAGAAAAAAACGAAGTAGTAGGTTTTGAAGAACGGTCTATAATGTCAAACGACATCATTAAAAAAATGTGCAAGGACCTATTGCGATAATATTTATAAAAAACTAAAGTGACCTTTCCACCTAATAAGTCTCAGTAAGGTTTGATACACACTCCTTTGAATTATTCTCTTCACTGAGCCTTTTTTATGTACAGAAAAAAAATAAAATGATTTTTAGAATTATGAATAAACCCCTTGACCTAATTAAGCATCATGGAATAATTTTTTAAAGATGCTGCTTATGCTCTTGACTAACATGACTTCGATATTACGATGACTATCTAAAAATTCCTTTTAATATCGTAGGAAAAGCTGACTTCCAAACAAATATTTTTGAAAACAAACAGGTAGAACCGAGTTAGCAATTTTTTTTAAGTAATATCTCAATTGTTTATAATAATTAAAAATTAATTTGGACGGCATTCGATAGTATAATACTAGCTTTTCGTATTTTTAAGTTAAAAATTCGTAACTCTTGCAGGGGGCGCTTCAGCTCCAATTGTTTATTAAGAATAAGTACCTTTTTTCAAGACTGAAAACAAAGGACTGATTATTAATTTTTTATTGCGTTGATTCAAATTAGTAAAATATAAGTCTCGAAAAAGCAAAAGACAGTTTGAAGGGCCTAAAATATTCATAAACAAAAAAGATATAGCCCCATAGATTAGAGCTCTAAAATCAGTAAAACTCAATTATCTTAGCAACAAATTATCCGATTATGCCTTAGATCCTTTCATTTAATTCAGTATTGAAAAAAAAAACGATTTTTTGCAATAAAATAAATGAATAAAAAATATATTTTTAATGATTATCAACATTTTAAGAAATAGCTATTTTTAACGGTTTAACCGGCATTTTCTCATAAAGAAATTGACCAAATCATTTTTGGCCGGGCTCAAGTTATACGTTTTTTTAATACCTAAAAAAACATTATGAACATATCCCTCTAAAATTAACACTGGCGCTTGCAGGCGCGAAAAACACGTTTTTACACACTTTATTCGAGTCTGAAACTATCCATATATATAATTTGCTAATCTGTATATATAATTTGCTAATGTGGATATATTTATATGAAGGTAGGTATATATATTTATTTGTCTTTTCACGTCATTCTGAAGTTATGGCTTGAGCTAAAATCAAGAACCTAACGAAGCCCGTTTTTTGAATTTCGCCCCCGGGACAAAAATAGGAGCAAAATAGTTATTTACATTACAAGATGCGAAAGTTTACTTTTTGGTGTGAGGTGGTTTTTAAATGGCCGAGGCGAAGCCGAGGCTATTTAAAACCTCCTCACACTTGAAAGGCCTTTCGCATCGTGTAATGTATTATATTTTTTCTGCTACTGTTCTATGTATCGCATAATTTAATAATCATTAACATCATGTTTTATTAGAAATATCAGAGATTTTGAAATTTTACCTGTTAAAAATTAATCCATAGCAACACATTTATTGTTGACATTGTCTGTCATCAGCACTTGTCAGATTTTGAATTATTGTTAATTTAGTATAAATCCATTCCCATTTTAAAATGTTAAATAATGCCTCACTTCTGCCAGACAAATCTAAAGAGAGGTACCATCAAACATATAAATCGTTTTCTGAATGGCTTGCTACAAAAAATGTGGGGCGGATTGACGAGAATGTGATGTTGGCGTATTTTCAAGAAAAATCCGAGTCTTAATCACCACCAACCCTCTGGTCTGTATATTCCATGCTCAAGTTAACAATTTCCGTAAACAAAAATCAAGATGTTTCGGAGTTCAAGAAACTATTTGCTTTTATTAAAAGGGAAAACGATGGTTATGAGGCAAAAAAGTCAAAAATTTTTAAAAAAGAAGAAATCATAAAGTTTTTACTTAACGCGCCTGATCAAAGTTACTTAGCAATGAAAGTAATAGCCATTATGGGAGTGGCTGGGGGCATGCCGGACAGACGAAATATACAGAATGAAGCTAAGTGATGTAGAAATAAGAAATGACGTGGCTATAGTAAAAATAGTGGAGTCTAAAAATAAAGTTAAAAGAAACTTTGTAGTAACCAACGATGAAGGCTCAGTTCCTTATGTCAGATTTCTACAGGAATATATTAAGCTGAGACCAAGGAATGCTCTAGATGAGCGTTTATTGTATCGTTATGAAAGAGGTAAATGTGTTAATCAAGTAATTGGAAAGCACACTATTTCAAATGTACCTAAAGAAATTGCGAAGTTTTTGAAGCTTGAAGACATCAGTAGATACACTGGCCATCCTTTTAGAAGAACGTCAACTACGTTCCTTGCCAATGCTTCGGATGTCGATATTTTGGACTTAAAAAGGCATGGAGGTTGGAAGTCTTCTTCTGTTGCGGAGGGATATATTGCTGAATCCTATAGTAATAAGCTGGAAATTTCAAGAAGATTTTACACAAAATTCCTACCAATATTTCCTCTAATGAAGTAACAGTGAAAAATATGAATATTAACGTAGTTAAATGATAACGATACCCCAACAACAAATTTAAAAACTGTTAATTCAAGTATTATTCCTCCAATTTCTTTTGCTAATTGCTAAATTGCACAATTACTTTAAGTTTACCAACCAGTTTTTAAAAATTTTGTCAAAATTATTACTTTTAAAAAAAATTAATTTTTCCCCACAAAATTTTTTTCTTTTTTTCCCTTCTTTTTTTCCCAGGGTGAAAATATTATTTCACTAGCAACGTTTAAAACCCAAACGAAGCTCTTTTATCATTCGCGTTGCTAGGCCCCAAAAGTTTTCTTATTTATACAGATAGGTGTTTTTTTCCGTTAGCCGCAAGGCGTTTTAAAAGAGGCAGAGGCCGGGCCGATTTAGGCGGGGGAAAGGGCCGCCAAGGGGCGCAACTGCCGGGGGGCGCAAAATTGGCTATAAAATTTTTTTTTTATCAGTTGTCAATCCCGTAGTTATATTATTATTTTTTTTTTGACAAAATTAATCAAATAAAAAATATATAAATTAAAAGAAAATTTTATAAAATTTTTAATTAATACCTAATTTAATTATTTTTAATATATTAAACGCAAAAAGATAAATTTTAAAAAAAAATATCAAATTATCCTGATACCTAACGAGAATGTAACTTTTGTTTTTTTTTAAAACTTTGCTGGGGAAAAAATTTATTTTATACTTGGGGGAATAGTTTTTTTTTTTACAATTTTTTATTTAAAAAGTAAAAGTTACGTTTTAGTAGGCCTATTTTAAAATGTTTTTGGGACTACGATTTTATTGTTAAAAAAAATTTTTCAAGTTTAATTATCCGCAAATAAGGATGTAAAGTTAATTTATATTCCATTTCTTTTAGTCAAAAAAAAAATTTTTTTAGGGAATCATGTTTTTTTCAAATCAAAGGCTAATATTTTCTTTAAAAAAAAATATAAATTTTGAAAAAATTTAAAAACACAAAATTGGGGTTTTTAAAGAAAGAAATTTGGGCCAAAAAAAATTTTAAACCTAAACTTTGCACTTAAATTTTGGAAAATTTGGGGGAAAACCCCCCTCCGTTTTCGTTGAGGGTTTTTAAATTTTTCAATTTTGGTGGGGGGGAATGTTAAGCCCAAGGGCGGGGGCCAACCTAGATACGGCCCTGGAGGGCCTTAATATTGTCTTTGCCGGGGGAAAAGGACAGGTTTTTTTTTAAATAACATTAAACCCCAAATTAACCCATAAACCCTTTTTAAAGTGGACTATTTGGGAATTATTCAGGGAATATTTGCAATTTAGAAAAATTTTTTTTAAAAAAAAAATCGGTAAAACCCCCCGTATTGGGGGCATTTAATAACCTTCCGTCCCGTCACCTATTAATGAAAAAAATCATCTTTTTAACAACCGTGCACTTTAATTTGATTATATTTATTTAAAAATTTAATTATTAAAAAATGATTTTTAACACTTAAAAAAAGGGGGGTTTGGGGGTAATATTAATTTTTTTTAATTTAATTTTGTACAATTTATATCTTATCGTCAGGTATTAGTGGGTATTTTTTTTTAAATTTTCCCAAAATATTGTAGGTTAGTTCCAACTTATTTAAACCGGTATTGTCAATTTTTTTTTTTTACTTTATTTTGCATACGTTCCATACATACATTCTTCAACGTAAAGGGATTTTGTGCGTGACAAAAAAATTTTTTAAAAAAATTTTTTTTTTAGTTACTAAATGACATTTGTTTTAAAAATTTTTAATTAAAAAAAACCCTTTTAGACGTAAAAAATTTCATAATTTAGAAAATATAGAAAAAAAGAGACCTTTACGAAAATATAACATAAGAAGCTCAAAAATTTGAGCAGGAAGGACTTGTGTTAATTTGTTTAGAACATTTTGTGGTATTAATAATGATTTGGTGGAACGTGAAAAAATAGTTTCTGTATGGGTAATTAATTTTCCTTTATATGAAAATGTTGTATTTGGCTTTTGTTTTTTTTTTAATAATACATTAAATTTAAAATCTTTATTTTTATAGATAGAAAAAAAGTTTATATGAAAGTTGCAAATTTTTTTATGAAGATTTTCAGGGGGTGAAAAAAAACAAATGATGATGGGGAAAAATTTAAAAAATCACTATCAATTCGTTTTTTTAAAAGGAACATGATTGAAAAAATTAAATTTTGCTAATCTTTCCTTTTTTCAAATATATATAATTTATTTTAATAAAATATTAATTAAATTTAAAATTTTTTATAAATATTATATATATTTGAAAAGGGAAAATTACCCGGGAAATTTAATTTTTAATCATTTACAGGGTGTTCCCTTTAAAATAACGAAGTTGATAATTTATTTGTTTTTCCCATTATTTTTTGTTTTTTTTATCTTACACCATGAAAAAATTTTTTGAAAAATCCTGCAACTTTTTATATAAAACTTTTTTTCTATCTATAAAAATAAAGATTTTAAAGGGGTGCGCCATTATACGGGAAAACCCTGTACCTGGCGCCATTTGCGAAAACTTTTTTAAGATTCAACTTTGTTTAAAAAAGTACCTGTATTTACCCTAAGTATTTAGGTATATTTTTTTCCAAAAAATTGTTTTTGTCCAGTAGCGTATAGTGACTATAAAAAATGGGGGCACCTGTTTAATTTAACAATTTAATAAAATATTGTAGGTATAAAATAATAAATAGTGTATATTGACCAAAGCTTTTGCAATTACTTTTGAAAAGTTTTTTAAATTCAATTTTTTTAATTAAAAATTCAGAAGTAATTGAATATTTAAAATTACTTTTATGTAAATTACCAACATATGTTAAAACAAACACTATACAAATAAAAAAAATGTATACTAATTGCATCATACGCGACGTCACACCATTCAAACTGCTTTCCGGGAAGTTTAACATTAAATGACTCTAAAATAAAAAATTAATTTTATCGTACCTCAAACATCAACAGATTTTTTCACAAAAAAAGTATAAAGACGGGCGCAGAGGCGGCGTTCGCCGAATTCAAAGCGGCCAGGCGTGTTTCAAGATACTCTTTCTGGATGGCTAAAATTTCGGCAGTTTTTTTCATAAAGCAAGGTAATTGAATTTTTCTTAGTAATTCATTATTTAATTTGAATTTTTTTCTGGGAAATTCAATTCTTTATAGAAAAAATTACTTTCTAAGTAATTGAATTACTCGTTGGGACTCATAAAAATCAATAACCAATAATGATTACATTATCCTATTAATTGATAATCCAAATACAATATCTTTTCCGGTAAGTAATTGAATTAAAGTAATCCAATTACCGAGAATTCGCCATCTCTGATATTGACTATGACCTAATCATTTATTAATAGGTTTTACAGGATGACTGCGGTTTATTAACTAGAAAATAAACTTAGGAAATGCAAAAAATAGCTATCTTGGAACAGTTTATACTCAGTATGCCATTTACACCAAACGGAATTTAAAAAAAATATGGCGCCAAATTATCGGCCTACGTGTAGGCCTGTCCATCTATTGGCCTAAGGACTAAGCTGGACCTTGGTTTTTGTTAAAAAAATAGAAGTTTTGGAACAATAGTACTAAATTAGAGTTTTAAAAAGGTTATTTCTCGAAAAAAATATATATATATATATATATATATATATATATATATATATATATATATATATATATATATATATATATATATATATATATATATATATATATTAAAATTTTATCGATACTGGTATAATTGTTCCAGTCATCTCATTAAACCATCACGAAATGATCAGCGCATGATCAAATTTACTGGGGCATGCTGGGGAGATTATCTTTTTCTTCTTCTTCTAATATCAAATTTCCCTATAGAAGAGTTAAAAATTTTTTAAACCAAAAATTTGTGTAGAAATACATAAACATTCTTACCCTTTTGGGCTCGAGGATACCTAACTGTACAGGTTTTGAAATTTTAGTTAAAAAGCAAAATAGTTTTCCTCAATTTTTTGCGAAGAGTCTGCAAAACCTTTTTTATTTTTTTAAATTTTTAGAGGCTTTTATTCTTTTGAT
>JAHBCN010020098.1:0-15376 GCA_019359885.1 Listronotus oregonensis
TTTGGGTATACTTAATTATTATCGAAAAAGTAAAAAATTGGTAAAAAAAATGAGAATGAACATTTTAGAATTAAACATTGGGATTAATAATGTAATGATAAAATATGTGTGTTCCATTTAAACAATATGTCTTTTATCACCATCTTGTGCCCTGTGCAGACATAAAAATTAGTTTAAAAAATGTAACATGTACCTAAAAATAAAAGTCGACGGGTCCAAGCATGTTTATAAAACTTCTGATCTTATTTTTATTATAATTATCCTATACATTACTACTGCATTGTATATTGAAATTAATTTAATTGAAATAAACCAAAACAACTCGAGACAAACGAGACAAAACGAGACGAGACGAGACAAACGTTTGTCTCGTCTCGTCTCGACCCTTGTCTCGTCTCGTCTCGAAATACAGTATCTCGAAATTTCGAGACGAGACGAGACAAGGCTTTATCTCGTCTCGTCTCGTCTCGCGGCAACTCTAACTATAAAATAGCGACAGATCCTCTACAGCTCAAGTTGCAGAAGAGAAGGAAGCTTTTTTGTAAGAGTAAGGTCACTTTTTCTCTGGATGGAATCAATTATACTAAAAGTTGTGAAAGATGCTATTTTCAGACATGGGAACAGTTTTTCTGATTTGAAATACATACGGAGTGTACTTATTTTATTAGAAGGAGAACAATGAACGTCTATAATTATAAATATATGCAATAAACAGAAAACTAGAAAGTCAAGATGTGAAAAAAAGAGTATTAGAAAGCCACATGCCATATAACTGTGTAAAAAGCAACGATCTTCGCCAATTCGCCAAGGAAATCAAGGAACTTGTTCCAGATACGTGAGACAAATAGTATCGAATAAAAGAAGTTCTGATGTAGATCTTCTATTACGGGGGTGAACTGTCATGTACGATTTTGTAATTTTTCTAAAATTTAAAAATAAAAAAGATATAGGTATACAATTGAATGGGATACTTTTGAACTATTTTTTGGAAATAGGTTGCTCACGGTTGGCTCTCCAGCTATTTAAAAAAACTCCCCCATAATATAAAATTTAAAAGACTCAAGAACAGGTGCAAGTTTAGGAGCACATTTCCTTAAAGGCGATTGTTGGTATACCAACCAGCATTTCTTAGTATTAGGAGAAACAAGGATGCTCCTAAACTTGACTTTAAATAAAATTTGAACATTTATTTTTGCTCATTTCAAAATACATA
The DNA here is from genome assembly GCA_019359885.1 of Listronotus oregonensis. Lineage (NCBI taxonomy): Eukaryota > Metazoa > Arthropoda > Insecta > Coleoptera > Curculionidae > Listronotus > Listronotus oregonensis. The sequence continues at coordinate 1,214 of JAHBCN010020098.1, forward strand.
ACCAGTTTAATTTTTAAAGTAAGCCCTAATATTTTTAGAGGTGCTGGCTTTGCATAAAAAGTCAAGTTTTCATTTTAACAAAAGCAAATGCAAGCCCAAATTGCAAGCAAGTCCACGAAGGTTAAAGGCCCAAATACCAACGTACCGTGAATGTCTTAAGTGTAGTAAGATGAAGTCTATTGACACGAGACTTAAATACTTGGGAATTTGCGGGAGAAAGCAAAACTTCTGATGGTAGTAGGTTTCACAGTGTGGACACTCTGGGGATGAAGGACAGATCTTCTACATCTCGCCGGTGGGCGAGAAAAGGAGGCTTTCATGTTAACATGGAATCATTTATAAGATAAATAGGCCGTCCCTGAATGAAATCAAGAATGCTAAGGGAGCCCGTCCCTGAATAAAATCAAGAATGCTAAGGGTTGTGGAAGACGCCATTACCTAGACATAAGAACAATACTCTAAAGATGGTCTAATTATACATTAGAAGGTACTCATGTTTTTAATAGAACAAAAAATGTTAAAATTTACCCTCTCTAGCAAGCTCACTGGGTAAACCTATAGATCGAATCGCATATAAATGAATGCGACTCCTAAAAGAGTTTAAAAAATCGTTATCTTTAAAAAAGCATAAACTCTTATACGGCTTTGACATTATTCTAGCGTTTAATTAGCAAATTTGTGAAACTCAGTGAATCCCAACCCTATAAACAGCGTTTGTCGATTTTCTAAAGGTACTGTGATGGCCCACTAATGTCAGCGTCTTTTAATTGACTGTGTCAATCACCATTTGTTGGCCCGATATTAATCCTCAATTAATATCCACAGTGGCCTATTAATTTAACTGAGTTACAAATCCAACGTTATTAATTAAGCATTGGCCCACTGCATTTATTCGTTACTCAGCGTACGTTAGATCGTGTTTGTTCTCTTTTTTGGCCCTTTGCCTAATCACCGACAACTAAAAGTGAAGCGTGCCACTATAACCTAACTTTTTCAGAAGTTTGATTAATTTTGTGGATGATTAGGGATGACGTGAGCGGAAAGTTTGTACCGTTTTTCGGCAGTTTTTGTGATTTTTTGGTGTTTTGGCAAATGAAAAGTATATTATGAGTAAAAAGAAGTACTCTGGAACGAAGATGAAAAAGTAAGTAGGCATGTTTCCACCGTAAATTTATAGAAATAATCTGTTGTCATTTGAGTATTTCTTTCGCGGTTTCTTTTGAGCCTATATATAGACTTTAAGTCTAAATGTTAGTTTAATTGTTCAAATAAAGCATATAAGCCCTAGTTATGAAAAGATTTAAAACTTTATTCAAACGTAATTTTAGCTGTAGCAAAAAGCACCCCAAAAGGCGATGCCATCACTCAAGTGGAAGTGGAGAACACCATTAAAATATGGTTGAGGCAAGCTGGTGACAGAAGTGGCGGGAGGAACAGAAGAAGAAGTACTAGGTAAGACTTGGCAATAAAATTAATTTAGATGTTTAAAAGAAAAGTATTGCCTAACGTTATTCAGCTTTTTTGCATTTTTATTGCATAAATTAATAGTGAAACGAAGTAATAATTGATGAGGCGTTAAAGTTTTTAAATAAATACTTGCTTTAAAAGAATGGCTTGTTTTCTAGTAATTATAAAGAATATTCTTATAAATTTCTATACAGGGTAGCCCGCAGTTAACGCAGGATACTGTAGCATCTACATTTGTACCAACAATTAGAGATGGTCAAATCACCCAAAAATCATTAAAGGATCTTAAAAAGCTAATGATAAACTTATTCGCCACCATCTATAGTAACTTTGTTTCTGCAGCAATTGAAAACTAATTAGAGCCAATGAAAATTTGTAAAAATGACATGAATGTGACTTTTTTGAATTTTCATTGGCTCTGAGTAGTTTGTGATAGTTTTAAACTGCTGCAGAAACAAAGCTTAGATATACCACATTTGTTTTGAAATCAGAATCATTAATGGCACAGGTAGATGTCACAAAATCGTGCATTATTGAAAGCGGGTAAAAAATATATATTATTAAAAAAAGTAATAAAAATATCTAAGAAATCTATAAAGTTTACCCGAGTTAAATTAATATACATATATTTGTGGTTGAGCCTATGACGTAGTATACAAAGGATTCTTAAATTAATCTAAAAAAAAACTTATTTTTAAATGCAAAATATAATAACTAAAAGTATATGTTCTTTTCAGCTCTCCTCCCCCAGCAATAAAGGAAAGTAGAGATAGTGAAGTTATTGATACTTAATTGTCAGTTGTGTTAAGTATAGTCCGATTTAAAGTTGAAAAGGCCACCAGCTTCATCAGCATGCCTTGTTCTCTCTCACTTTAAAATTATTCCCGTTCTCGTCGCTCGAAATTTTTGTTGAATATACGGTCAAATTCATGTAACGCGCCTATGTTCCAAATTTAACAATGTATGGGTGGAGCGTTGAAAGAAAAAGGCTTAATTGCGGACTCTTTTGGTATGATGTCCCTGGCCTTTTCTTTTTTAAATCGGACTCTACATGCGTTAAAGTTTATAAAATAAACAAAACAATTTTTATTTTGTTGTTGCAGTCGCTTTAAATTACGTTATTTTTAAGAAATTATAATATGTTTTTTGTTTATGTGGTTTTGAATTTTATAATGTGTTTTAAATTTACCTGATAAACTATTTTATTTTTAGTATCTTATTACGCCTATGGTGATATTTTATAGTTTTTAGAATCTTTGTTACTTATTATTATATTTCGTATTATTATGGGCTGTTATGTTAATTCTGACTTTGTTTCGTATTTTTGTAGTTAGACTATCTTTTGGCATTTTAAATTTATCTGCAAACCACATTGTTTTAAGTACCTCGTTTGTCTTGATGTGCTCAAAGCAATATATTATAGTTTTTTATGTATCCATATGTTTTTTTAATAAAAATCGAAATTTTTACATTTTTATTTTATTTGGTTCTCCATTGATTTTCCAACAGTAAGCCTAAATGAAACACGGTAAATATTAGTTACTATTTAGCTAATATCCCAATGATTTTCCAACAGTGGTCCTAAATGAAACATCGCTAGATATTAGTTACTATATCGTTAACACCCCAATGGTTTTTCAACAGTGGGCCTTCATAAACACAACATAGGGCCAATATGTAGCAGTATTGGCAAACTGACTGATAAGTGTTAATGGGCCGGTGTGCCAAACGCAATAAGGGCCGATGTTGGCACCAACATATATTGTGTCAATGGGCAGTTGAATAATTAAATGAAAAAGTATATTGGGCCACTGATTTTCCATTATTCAATGTTTATAGGGAAAGCACTTTACCAAGCTTGACACTTGAAAGTCTAAGATTTTCAATACAAAGAGTCTAATCTATATAATTTATATTAATATGGTCATTTGGGCATCTAAAATACGATAAATCGCCTTTTAGTTTCTTTTACAATTAGCCACTAAACAAATATTGTTACCAGACATATTTAACAACTTTTAGGGACACGATATACCAAAGCACACGGTTACAGCAAAACGATTTCTGGCGCACTGCGTATCAGTCGGTTTCACACCATAGACTGGTACGAATATTTTGGACAGGCGGGCATTTTGAAAGCCGCTACGAGTGACGCAACTCATAAATTGTATAATTTTTAAACTATGGTTTCGAGGTCAATACAAGTCCAGACTGCAGGCTTTATTGTAATCGATAGAGCAGTTTCTAATAAATATCAAGTTAGGTAAAATGGTCGAAATATGAAACGTTAAAGTTTATTTAGAAAATATAGTTCATATTATTATTTAAAATAATGTTTATTCGGAGTTTCAGGTTAATCCAAACATCAAAAAATTTTTGATCATTATTTAATGATGCAAAACATTTTTTTTACAAGCTTCAAGATTTTGAAATACACCCTTTGAAGTTTTTCGTCAAAATTTAATATCTGCTTTGTAAAGTGATTATTATAATTCAAGATATCATTGATATCTAAAAACATTTATTTTTTAATTAGATAAGATTTTTGGTTCAGTTTAAAAATAATCCTCGTTCTGCCCTAATCTGATTTTTATTATTATCAATGTTGTCATGTTATTGATGTGAAGATTAAAAGATATTAAAAATAATGATTTAGACGTTATATTAATCGCAGTGATAATTGACCGTTTTTTAATAGGATCTACAAAAAGGGTTAAATGTACATGATTGATTAACTCCTAATTGATTTTCTTAGCAATTAAAATTATACCTTGACTTAGGATAAAAATAAAGACGTAATTTGAAAAATTGTAAATTCTTAAATTTGACTTGTATTTTTTTTAATTAAGTGGCTTTTCCTACCACCTGTCTATCTGCCCTTCTGGCGTTTAATGTTGTCAGTTCGACAACATAATTTATCAAAATGAAAAAATGTATTTCGAAAGCAAAAGGAAGAATATTTTTAAAAAATGTTACCAACACTAAAAAAAAAAAAAAAGATTAGCGAAATGGAGTGCTTTAAAATTAATTAGCAGCTTTATTTGGAGTATTTAGTTCTTTAGGTTTAAAAGAACATTTCTATATTTTTTTGGAAGCAACACAAGAAGGTCTTAGCTGTCAAACTTAAAAAAAAAAACGTTATTTATATGATTTATTTTTTTTTTCTCAATATTGCGAGGCTTGCCAGCACTCACAGTAAACGTTATTTTGTTCTTTAGGTTTAAAAGAACATTTCTATATATTTTTTGGAAGCAACGCAAGAAGGTCTTAGCTGTCAAACTTTAAAAAAACGTCATTTTTTATATGATTTTTTTTTCTCAATTTTGCGAGGTTTGCCAGCACTTACAGTAGACGCCATTTAGTTCTTTAGGCTTAAGAGAACACATCTATATTTTTTTGGAAGCAACACAAGAAGGTCTTAGCTGTCAAACTTTAAAAAAACGTCATTTTTATATGATTTATTTTTTTCTCAATATTGCGAGGCTTGCCAGCACTCACAGTAAACGCCATTTAGTTCTTTAGGTTTAAAAGAACATTTCTATATTTTTTTGGAAGCAACACAAGAAGGTCTTAGCTGTCAAACTTTAAAAAAACCTCATTTTTTATATGATTATTTTTTTCTCAATTTTGCGAGGCTTGCCAGCACTCACAGTAGACGCCATTTAGTTCTTTAGGAGTAAAAAAACATTTTTATATTTTTTTGGAAGCAACACAAGAAGGTCTTAGCTGTCAAACCTTAAAAAAACTTCATTTTTTATATGATTTATTTTTTTTCTCAATTTTGCGAGGCTTGCCAGCACTCACAGTAGACGCCATTTAGTTCTTTAGGTTTAAAAGAACATTTTTATATTTTTTTAGAAGCAACACAAGAAGGTCTTAGTTGTCAAACTTTAAAAAAACGTCATTTTTTATATGATTTATTTTTTTCTCAATTTTGCGAGGCTTCCCAGCACTCACAGTAGACGCCTTTTAGTTCTTTAGGAGTAAAAAAACATTTCTATATTTTTTTGGAAGCAACACAAGAAGGTCTTAGCTGTCAAACCTTAAAAAAACGTCATTTTTTATATGATTTTTTTTTTTCTCAATTTTTCGAGGCTTGCCAGCACTCACAGTAAACGCCATTTAGTTCTTTAGGTTTAAAAGAACATTTCTATATTATTTTGGAAGCAACACAAGAAGGTCTTAGCTGTCAAACTTTAAAAAAACCTCATTTTTTTTATGATTTTTTTCTCAATTTTGCGAGGCTTGCCAGCACTCACAGTAGACGCCATTTAGTTCTTTAGGTTTAAAAGAACATTTCTATATTTTTTTGGAAGCAACACAAGAAGGTCTTAGCTGTCAAACTTTAAAAAAACGTCATTTTTTATATGATTTATTTTTTTCTCAATATTGCGAGGCTTGCCAGCACTCACAGTAGACGCCATTTAGTTCTTTAGGTTTAAAAGAACATTTCTATATTTTTTAGTAGCAACACAAGAAGGTCTTAGTTGTCAAACTTTAAAAAAACGTCATTTTTTATATGATTTATTTTTTTCTCAATTTTGCGAGGCTTGCCAGCACTCACAGTAGACGCCATTTAGTTTTTTAGGTTCAAAAGAACATTTCTATATTTTTTTAGAAGCAACACAAGAAGGTCTTAGCTGTGAAACTTTAAAAAAACGTCATTTTTCATATGATTTATTTTTTTTCTCAATATTGCGAGGCTCGCCAGCACTCACAGTAAACGCTATTTAGTTCTTTAGGTTTAAAAGAATATTTCTATATTATTTTGGAAGCAACACAAGAAAGTCTTAGCTGTCAAACTTTAAAAAAACCTCATTTTTTATATGATTTTTTTTTCTCAATTTTGCGAGGCTTGCCAGCACTCACAGTAGACGCCATTTAGTTCTTTATGTTTAAAAGAACATTTGTATATTTTTTTGGAAGCAACACAAGAAGGTCTTAGCTGTCAAACTTTAAAAAAACGTCATTTTTTATATGATTTATTTTTTTTCTCAATATTGCGAGGCTTGCTAGCACTCACAGTAGACGCCATTTAGTCCTTTAGGTTTAAAAGAACATTTCTATATTTTTTTAGAAGCAACACAAGAAGGTCTTAGTTCTCAAACTTTAAAAAAACGTCATTTTTTATATGATTTATCTTTTTCTCAATTTTGCGAGGCTTGCCAGCACTCACAGTAGACGCCATTTAGTTCTTTAGGAGTAAAAAAACATTTCTATATTTTTTTGGAAGCAACATAAGAAGGTCTTAGCTGTCAAACTTTAAAAAAACGTAATTTTTTATATGATTTATTTTTTTTTTCAATTTTGTGAGGCTTGCCAGCACTCACAGTAGACGCCATTTAGTTCTTTAGGTTTAAAAGAACATTTCTATATTTTTTTAGAAGCAACACAAGAAGGTCTTAGTTGTCAAACTTTAAAAAAACGTCATTTTATATATGATTTATTTTTTTCTCAATTTTTCGAGGCTTGCCAGCACTCACAGTAGACGCCATTTAGTTTTTTAGGAGCAAAAAACATTTCTATATTTTTTTGGAAGCATCACAAAAAGGTCTTAGCTGTCAAACCTTAAAAAAACGTCATTTTTTATATGATTTTTTTTTTCTCAATTTTGCGAGGCTTGCCAGCACTCACAGTAGACGCCATTTAGTTCTTTAGGTTTAAAAGAACATTACCATATTTTTTTGAAAGCAACACAAGAAGGTCTTAGCTGTCAAGCTTTAAAAAAACGTCATTTTTTATATGATTTTTTTTTCTTAATTTTGCAAGGCTTTTTAGCGGAAAGGAAACTTTAAAACGACAAATTTCTCAAGTAGTTTATTTTTAAACATTTTTTTTTAATATTGTTTTTTCTTTGCGTTTATTTTACTTTTAAAACAACATCATCAAGTATTTTATGTCTAAAATTAACATAATTTTTTGACAAAATTTACATTGTACAGACCTTTTAGGGACACCCTCTATAAATATTAATTTTTCTATAAAAATATATTTTTATTTTAATTTGTTTAAAAAACTGGCCTGGAATTAGGTAGTAGGCCGGGCGGCACAATCTGCACCATCGAGAAGATTTTATGGCTGGCCTTTTATGGATAACTTCACTCTAACCAAAAAAGAAGACTCTTTTTTTAAATTATTTTTACTTATACGTTGTAAGCGCACATAAGATCCCTTATGGATCCCATTTAAAAAAAAGTGTTAGTATTTTTAGTCTCAGACTATTTAAAAGTGTAAACTATATTTGCCTACAATGTCTTGCACTAGCCCCAAAAGGTTATCTAAAACATAGTATTATTGATATTTATTATAGGGCCGGGTGATGAAAGCGTTGTTAAAGTTAGCAATAGACTTAACAATGGGTTAGATTTAACAAAGAGGTAAAATAAACACTCTTGGCAACAGGGCATAACTTAAATGTTAACTATTTGTCAAAAAATAATTTAGTTCAGGATTTTGCATTCCAAATCAAATAAATTAAAAAAAAAATTATTACCTTGCATCAAATATGAAAAAAATTGGTTTTACACTCTAACAAAGTAATTTTATATATTTTCTTCAAAAACAAGCCGCACAATAGATAGCTGAAATGACTAATACTGGTTTTTCTTTAAATTTGAGTTTTTATATGCTCGAAGGTTGCGATAGATAATCTGAGTATTAGTTTTCTAGTGACGAAAATTTTTCCGCGCCTCAGAGTTTGGAGTGCCCTGAAAAGTTTAACAATGAGAAAGGACAATTAATATGTGAAATCGTACAAAACGCTTTTGAGATACTCCAAACCGTATCTCATCTAGCGTGCGTGTGAAAATTATTATATGTATATGCGCTGTTTCTAAAACCAAGAACATCTTTTCATGGCAATGCAAACGTTTTTAGATCAAGCTTTACACCCTAGAATGCGTTTAACTTGGATTCCGACAAAGGCCTTGCGGCCAATCGGACCTGTACCACATCGGGTCTCAAACGGTTTTTTTTTAGGTGTAGGGTGTAAAAAAGGGTGTATTCAGCCCTTCTTAGCCCTCAAAGGTAATTTTTAATATCATATTCGAATTAACTGACCCAAAAAACCTTTATGTACCATTAAAACGGGGAAAACTTTTTTTTTTTTGCGAAATGTATGTTTTAGGGGTGTGGGGTGTAAAAATAGGTGAATTTAGCCCTTCTAAGCCCTTAAATGTAATTATAATTTTTAATATCATATTTGAATTCAGTCATACAGAAAACATATGTACCTACCATTAAAAACGAGGGAAAACTTTTTTTAGCGAAATGTATTTTTTAGGGGTGTAGAGGGTAAAAAAAGAGGAATTTAGCCCTTTTTAGCCCTTAAATGTAATTTTTAATATAATATTTGAATTTAGTGGCCCAAAAAACCTATATGTACCATTAAAAATGGGATTTTTTTTTAAGCGAAATGTATTTTTTAGGAGTGTAGGGTGTAAAAAGGGGGTTAAAAATAACCCCTTTCGTAATATCCAATATCCCTTTCCAAAACGTTGTAGTTGATCTGTTTCTAAAGAGAATGCAAAAGGTTTCATCTCGATTCATGTGCTTCCAAAATCATTTAAGGGTGTATTACAGAATTACCCGGACTAATTTATAAGTATACAAATAAACATAAAATTTCCTTGAAGGTGTTAGACAATGTAATGGTTTCAATAACACTAGAATCTTGGACTTCCATTGTCTTTATTTGTTAATTGTTACAAACGTTTCGGTTAGTGATGTATCCAACCGTTTTCGAGTGATAACTAAAAACTATTCCTAAAAGCTACGACTTATATTGTTCACCGAAGCTTGACCGACTTTTCACGGTTCAGCAACGGCTGCCAGATGTTCGAAATATCGATGCTAGGCTTGCTAAATACATTTTTGTTGTTTAAAATTATTACAGCTTCTTTGAATTTTCTTTTCTTCCAGTGGGTTTCTTTATAAATAGTTTTTGCTTCCGACCATTGTATGCGGTGTTGTTTTGACCAAGCGTGTTCGGCAATCCCTGACTTCGACGTTTCACCTCGTTCCGTATGTTTTTGTGTTCTTTAACTCTAACTTCAAGTGGTCTCTTTGTTTCCCGATGTATCTCACCACATTCACAGGAATTTGGTAGATACAATCCTTATTTGAAACATTGTTGTCTGGCCTCGTCTTAGTAAGAATACTTTTAGAGTAGTTTGGGATTTAAACGCCGTTTTAATATTATACTTACTCGCGATTCTGCGAATCTTTTCGAAGTTCCTTTAATATATGGAATTGTCATAAATATTTGGTCAGTCTGGTCTTGGTTCAAATTAGAGTTTCTTGTCTTATTTTGATATTTTTCGATTGTTTCTTTATTAGCCTCTCACTGTATCCGTTTTGCTTAAGATCCCTAGTTATGTTATCCATTTCCTCTTGCAGTGATTCCCTACTGTTACATAGGGTCACTGCACGATTATAAAGTACGTATAACCCCTGTTTGGTTTCGTTAGAGTGGTTAGAATTCTGGTGTAAATATTGTCCAGTGTGGGTAGGCTTTCTGTATACCGAGGTTTGAATATGACCATTATATCGTTTAACTAGAACGTCGAGGAAGGGAGGGCCGAGTTTTGCTCCTTCTCCATTGTGAATTTAATACAAGGTCGGAGGCAATTAAGATGTTTTAAGAAACCTTCAAGTTCTTCGTCATTACCTGTCCATATAATAAAAGTATCGTCAACATATCTTAGCCAAACTTTTGGTTTAATTAGTGCAGTTTTAATTGCATGTTCCTCAAACCATTCCATATAGATATTTCACCACTGGGAGAGCGATGAACCCATGGGAAGCCCATCGTCCTGCGCGTAGAACTCATCTTTCACCTGAAAATAAGAACTACGGAGGCAAAGCTCCAACAACTCCATCACTCCATCCAGCGGCAGGGTGGTGCGTTCTACTAGTGTTTTATCTTCTTTAAGCTTGGCTCGGATAATGTTAACGATTCTTCTACTGGTACGTTTGTGTATAGACTTTCCACATCAAAACTAACAAGTATCGTCTGGTCCTATTTCTACATTTTTGAGAATGTCAACAAAATGACTAGAGTTTTTAACGAAAGATTGAGACTTACCGACCAGTGGTTTAATTAGGTCTAAAAGGATGCAATCACTTACGATCAAAAAATAGATGAAGTTCTTCGAAAGGGTAAATACAGATCTCTTGATCAAGATCCAACAGCATCCATAGAGAACAAAATTTACAGGACCTTAAGGAAATACAAAAACTTTTGACCGATGAAACAAGAAAAACTTTAACTCCACATAACAGTAAACCTCCTCATCTTTATGGACTACCGAAGATACACAAGGACAATACACCCTTAAGGCCCATCACCAGTTCTAGAAACGCACCCACGACTGCACTGGCAAAACACCTTTTAGACCTAATTAAACCACTGGTCGGTAAGTCTCAATCTTTCGTTAAAAACTCTAGTCATTTTGTTGACATTCTCAAAAATGTAGAAATAGGACCAGACGATACTTTTGTTAGTTTTGATGTGGAAAGTCTATACACAAACGTACCAGTAGAAGAATCGTTAAGCATTATCCGAGCCAAGCTTAAAGAAGATAAAACACTAGTAGAACGCACCACCCTGCCGCTGGATGGAGTGATGGAGTTGTTGGAGCTTTGCCTCCGTAGTTCTTATTTTCAGGTGAAAGATGAGTTCTACGCGCAGGACGATGGGCTTCCCATGGGTTCATCGCTCTCCCCAGTGGTAGCAAATATCTATATGGAATGGTTTGAGGAACATGCAATTAAAACTGCACTAATTAAACCAAAAGTTTGGCTAAGATATGTTGACGATACTTTTATTATATGGACAGGTAATGACGAAGAACTTGAAGGTTTCTTAAAACATCTTAATTGCCTCCGACCTTGTATTAAATTCACAATGGAGAAGGAGCAAAACTCGGCCCTACCTTTCCTCGACGTTCTAGTTAAACGATATAATGGTCATATTCAAACCTCGGTATACAGAAAGCCTACCCACACTGGACAATATTTACACCAGAATTCTAACCACTCTAACGAAACCAAACAGGGGGTTATACGTACTTTATATAATCGTGCAGTGACCCTATGTAACAGTAGGGAATCACTGCAAGAGGAAATGGATAACATAACTAGGGATCTTAAGCAAAACGGATACAGTGAGAGGCTAATAAAGGAAACAATCGAAAAATATCAAAATAAGACAAGAAACTTAATTTGAACCAAGACCAGACTGACCAAATATTTATGACAATTCCATATATTAAAGGAACTTCGGAAAAGATTCGCAGAATCGCGAGTAAGTATAATATTAAAACGGCGTTTAAATCCCAAACTACTCTAAGAAGTATTCTTACTAAGACGAGGCCAGACAACAATGTTTCAAATAAGGATTGTATCTACCAAATTCCCTGTGAATGTGGTGAGGTATACATCGGGGAAACAAAGAGACCACTTGAAGTTAGAGTTAAAGAACACAAAAAACATACGGAACGAGGTGAAACGTCGAAGTCAGGGATTGCCGAACACGCTTGGTCAAAACAACACCGCATACAATGGTCGGAAGCAAAAACTATTTATAAAGAAACCCACTGGAAGAAAAGAAAATTCAAAGAAGCTGTAATAATTTTAAACAACAAAAATGTATTTAGCAAGCCTAGCATCGATATTTCGAACATCTGGCAGCCGTTGCTGAACCGTGAAAAGTCGGTCAAGCTTCGGTGAACAATATAAGTCGTAGCTTTTAGGAATAGTTTTTAGTTATCACTCGAAAACGGTTGGAGATACATCACTAACCGAAACGTTGTGTAACAATTAACAAATAAAAACAATGGAAGTCCAAGATTCTAGTGTTATTGAAACATAAAATTATTTTAGTTCTTTTGTTTTAAAAAGCATAAATGGGTTATAAAATGCAGTAAGTAATGAAATTCTTGTAAATAAATAGTTTTTACTTATAAGTATTTAATTAAAACATTAATTTTCTAGAAAAATAAAGCTGGATGAATCTACCTACCGAAATGTGTTAATAAAATGTAGTAGGTATGAATTATATTTAAGAACCTGTTAAAAACACAAATTTAAAGAAAAACTGCAGTATTTTGAGCTATCTATTGCGCTACTTGTTTTTGAAGAAAATATATAAAATTACTTTGTTAGAGTGTCAAGCCATTTTTTTTTATATTCGATACAAGGTAATTATTTTTAAATCTTTATTATGCTTAATGGATTTTAAACGCAAAATTCCGAACTAAACTATTTCTGGTTATCTAGTTACCATGAAATGTTTAGAAATGTACCGCGTTGTCAAATGTTTTCATTTTTTGCTCTTTGTTAAATTTAACAATTGTTAAGTCCATTGCTAACTTTCACAAAGCGATCATCACTTGACCGTTAGAGTAGCTTTACAAATGGTGTTTTTACGTCGATAACATGTTTTTTTTTTCATTTTCTTAATTATTTATAGTTTTTTTATTTTCTTAAATTTTAAGTTAAAGATATTTTAAATTTAATAGAGTAGGCATCTTTCATTTTGGGTGTACCCAGTTCTAGAAAGGAAGAATGTTAGGAAAGTTTGTGCAGTTTTAAGTTAAGTACAAAGTGGGGTATTTTAACCATGCTATACAAAATTTGAATAAAACCGACGATGGGTCTGATAACTGATAACTAATAATCACTCCATACTTTATAAAAACAAAAGATCTAAAAAGAAAAATTTGGCAATAAAATACAAATAATAAGAATATATTTTTTTATTTAAACAAGCTTCTAAGAGACCCTAGGGAAGATTATTACACAAGGGAAAGTAAAAGGTTATACAAAATTTTAAGGTCAATACAATGCAAAGACATGAGAGTAAATGGACGCAAAATTTGGCACACCTTTTTGGTAAAGAAACTTATCCAAAATATCATGTACTTTAAAAGTTTTTTAATTCCATATTTTAACCTTATTTTTTATTATTTCAACTTACTATATAAATTATCAGTTACTAGTGGTTTTCTTATTTTCCGGTAATATAATGATTGTTGTTACCACAAATAAGAGGAATTGAAATGAGGTGATTTAGATCAGTTCACTTATATGCTGCTTTAAAAATTTAGGTTTCCTTAGGTAATCTGTTAGATTTTCATGACCTATCTGAATGACCATGTTAAGTGGATAGGATATACAAGCACGAAACATAAACCCACGATTTTAAAATGGAGTTTGTAAAAGTTTACTGTTTGCTCTGTTTGCTTATAATAAGATTACTGCCCTCCTCAATTAAAATGCCGTATCTACAGACAACATGAATCTAAAAAAAGCGGTTTTTAAGTTTATTGTTTGGGCTCCTTACTATTTTTTGTTTATTTAATTTAAAATTGGTATAGTAATTTGAGTAACACTCAAAATATTTAATTAAAAAAAATTTTGTTACCTCATATGGGGTTTTTCAAAAAACACTTTAGGCACTTTCATTAAGAATGGGTTTTATTATGAGGTTTTAAGCCGTATCTGCAAATAAATAAAAAATAAATAAAAAGAGAAATCACTTTTTTTTAGCTAATGTAATAAAAAAAAAAACAAAAAAAAGACCAAAAGTCTAAAAAAAAAAAAACACTTTAAGAAAAACCCAAAATTAACTTGAATAAAATCTGATATCATTATAATAATTAAAAATATTTTTTTTATTTAATTTTTAACACT